>BOPP01000054.1:3208978-3277265 GCA_017312745.1 Gryllus bimaculatus
GGGGGGGGGGGGGGGGGGGGGGCTCTAAAATTTCCTATTTTACGGTATTAATTGTTATTCAAAAGGTAAAAATAGGAAGTACTAATTGATCTGAAAAATCGTTGATGTTAATTTTGTTTTACTTCAAACTGCATCATTGAAAACATACAAATATGAAACATTACAAAGAACAAAAAAAGTCTAATTGAAACGTTTATATATTTTTCCCTTAGAATACTTTTATATGCAGAAATGGATTTGCTACCTAACATGTGATTATTTATTTATCCAAATATCACAAATTTCAAAAATGCGACCGGTAAGATGCAATTAGAATTTTTTTCAGCTGATACTGAAATCGGCATTAATTTGCACTTGAAATTTTTTATCAAGCTACGAAATGTGTTTATATTTCAAGAGTACATCACATGAGTAAAATAGGCAACAGGGGTGGATCCAGGCCATCAGACTTTTGTTAAATAATAAACATATTTGTTGTTATATTGTAAATTGTTTTTGTATATGTAAGACACTATATAATATTTTTTGAATAATTATATAATTCTAACAAATATTTAGATCAATTTTGCCAAATAAGGGAAGGTAATATAAATGAAAACTAATCCTTTTTGAGGGGGCCACTGCCCCCATCCCCCCGCCCCTGGATCCGCTACTGACACATCACAAGATCATAAAATTTCCTCGCTATTCACCACTTTAAAGTAAGCTGTAATTGATGCTGTGACAAAATAACCACCTGTAGTATTCAGTAATTCTCAACAATCTGAAGCACGAGATTGGTGTCCAAGGCAATGCCTTGATTGCTTACAATTGCTAAACACCATGACTCTTTCATTGCACCAGAAGTAATTGGAACTCACAGACTCTTCTCTAAACACACTTTCAGTCTCTTCCGATTCCTTCGGGTTGCATTTCTCTTGAAATCTGCTAGCAGGACTTTTCCAACCCGATAATGATCCCTCATCAGAAAACAAAAATCTGAAAAACAATAGAATATGTTTGAGAACATGGTTAGGTAAAAAAATAATCAATAATCAACATTATCCAAATGTTAACTTAAAAGCAAAAATGTAATCAATTATCACTGAATATGTCATCTATTAGAATACAAATACACATGTATGTTAAATGTATACAGTCAGAAATTTACGCATTCATTTAATTAAATGTTCATTAAATAAATTATAATGAATACACATTAAACTGAATGTACACGTACATTAGGATGCAAGAATCAAAACTTTACAATCATATCAGGAATGAATGAACTTGAGGTACTGGTGATTACCAATAAATGATGAGAGGCAAGGGAAACGGGAGAATCTACACTGATTTTAAATTCAATGTTAGATTTATAAAAACAAGAGTTTATAAAAAATATGTTCAAAGAAAACCAAACTTAATATAATTTTAATTTTATGGCCTGTCCATTTACATCCATTTGATAACTTAATTCACATGCATACATATGCTCTCATATTATCTCTGCTTTTCGGCAATTTTTTTTATTTCTCTTCTAATTTTTACAATACACTTTTTACTGATTATATCAAAACAATGAAAATCTTGTGGAAACTATCCCTAAACCTCAATCTTCACATACTGAAGTAACAATGAGGCTTTAAGAGCTGACATGCATGCTCATCTGGTAGACCAAAGAATATATTTCACAGAGTGGTGCTCAACTGTTTCAGTAACTGTTAAAAACAATTGACCAGCAACCCGAAAAAGCATACCATTCCTTTATTATAACTCTTAATTGTTGGACATTATTTTCGCATTCTGAACAATTAACATCTTTGGCACTTTTAGATAATTCTAGTATTACTCGCACAACTTTTCTTGAACAATGACCTTGCTTCCCCCTCTCTTTCACAATAAACAATTGAAAGCAAAAGCTCGCAGCGAGCACTGATGACAACATTCCAAACACATCTTCACTACCGCGAAATAGAAGCAATTTTCTTTTGATGGTGAGAACTTCTATCAGTTATTTTTTCCAAAAATCTAAAGAAATGAACAAAGCAGGAAAAGATCTATCACAAGAGCTACCTCAAAATCCTGAGAAAGTTAAAACACAAATTATTGAGAATGTTGCAAAGCCATGACTGATTCTCCAGAGATTGGCATTGCTTCATAAAATCTAATAGCAGATTTCGTGACTAATACCCCCACTTTACCCACATTTCTTCGATCCATCGTTCAAGAAAAGTTGCGCAAGTAACACTATACCACTTATTGGTACTAGTACTATAGTGATGTTAATTGTTTAGAATACAGATGTAATATCCAAGAATGAACCTGTTTATAATAATGGATAGTTTTAGTTTTCAAATTAACTTTTTAAAGAAGATTCTACTGTACATAAAACGAAAAAAAATTCTGAAAAGCTAACAAATAATGCTAATTTTACTATAATGGATTTGACACTCTCCTCTAATCTCCAATTAATTGCCTACAATTAAATGTATGTATAACATACCAGTCAACATTACAGTCAAGGTTTTTGAAATAACTCTTCAGACCACTGAAGCTTCCAGACAGACAATAATTATAAATCATCTTTACATTTCTGAAATAAAAAAGAAAACCATTTCAATAATTGAATAAGTAAATAAGGCACAGTTTCTCCGAACCTCAAATTATTACAAAATTAATCAGATATCAAGATAAACAAAAATGTTTATCTTCTTCTCTTTTAACAGATCAGGATTATTAATTATCAACTATCAAAACTAATCCATATTTTGCAGGATCTTCCTAACACCTCTTCCTACTTTTCTACAGAGCATTTGTTTACAAAGTTGATTTCCTGGTATTTTTCTCAGTAATTTAAACACATGTCTATTATACCATGGTCTACATTACTTGATATTATATTTTTCTCTTTCTAATATCCTAATTTCTAGGTAATATCTTCCCTTGTGCAGTCACAAATATAAAGAATATTTCCACCACCTAAATTGTGTTTTTATCCCTCAGTACTTGTAACCAATTTTCAGACACTCAACATGGATAACCTTTCAGGATTACATTTTGGATTGGTTTTAGCTCCAAATTTCCCCATAATACAAAGCATTACATATCTGAATTGAACAAAACAAAATAAATGAGCTTTTTTTCAGCAATTGTAAGCTTTTTTTTAGGGCAAACGTTTAATAACAAAAGTGGCATGTATGAGTATTTTTCATAAATAATAACTTTATTTACACATGCAAAAGACAGAAGTGAAAGGGTAGAACTTCACTTTAGTGCATTTCTTTCCGAAACTATAAATCTTACAAACTTGGGAGTTTTTTTAATACAAATATAAATACTGTAGTATACTGAACAATCTTTCTACATTGTTAAGCATAGTTAATAAAAAATATTTCTGGGAATGTTACGAAAGAATTTTTTTTTTTAAATTTTACTCACGTAAAATTGCAAGATTTTGAACTTGATACTTATAACTTATAAGAAATTTTGAAATTCACAGCAATCACCATTCACAGAATGTATGTTATTCCTGGTACATAATTATTTTCACGTAACAAAAGATTTTAAGAATTTAGACTCTACACTAATATAAACAATTTTATATCCACCTTTTACGTCAACAATTAACAAAAAAATAGTCACTTACTTCTGTTAAATCAAAATACTTCTATTTCTTTTTTCCAGGGGCCAATGACGTGGATCTTATTTCAAGAGTTACAATTGTTTCCATGGTAAGTCAACATTACTTTCATTCGTTGTCTTCGTAAAACGATTGCCATAAAACTTTCGTTTCCCAATTTCTTTATTTCACCCATATTGATGGAGAAAATCAGTTTCGGCGGCGAAACCACACCACGCAACTAGCACAGCCACAAAACTTAAACCAAAGTGATGGCAGCCAGCATCCGATGTTGATTGAACCGATAGACCGATTCCTTTTCAGACTGATTCGTTGAATCATTGAAATCGTTCACCAGTTGTAGCGGTATCTGTGCTGTGATAGGTGGAACGCAGTTATCTAGGCGGCTCTTTCAAAATTTCGAGAAAACGGAAGTTAATAAATAATGTAATCATAGCATATTTAGTACTCCTCGGAAGAAACGAACATAATGTTTTTATGAATCATTTAAATCATAAATAATATCATATTGTATTTCAAACTGGACAATTAATCTCAAGTTCCCTTCCAAATGAATAAATGCTTGGAAGAATAATTCCGAATTCATGGAATATCTACGAAGTGGGTTGTTACTTTTACATATCTGCATTAATTTGTGGTTCATAAATTTTAAATGTATATTCAATAATAGAACCATAATTTATAGGTGAATTCTTAAATACTCAACGCTTTATGACGTTCCCCGAATGATAATACAGGCCTGAGATTCGTTCTTACGTCTCGTGAGTCACGAAATCGATTCATTATTCACTAGCGCCATCGCGGATCAGACGCAACATCAAAGAACTACATAGGTAATAGACCGATTCACTCACTTGGTGCAACTGTACCAATCATCGATTGGAAATGCGGGAAAATGCGATGGCAATGTACACTGAAAAATAACTCTCAGGCAGTATTTTTAAAAGGCAAATCCAAAGTATAAAATATATGTTATATTATGACGATTAAATACTTACAAAAACATTGACACATAGCGCTATAAATTCGTGTACGAGAGAAGAGCAAACTACAAAGTAATCGTTGGGGCAAACGATTCCAACAGTTGAAAAGTAGGGAAAGAATCGTTGATTCATCCAATCACTCGTTGCAAACACCATGTGTAACACCATAAAGTGTGTATATTATCCGCCCACGTTTTCTTGACCCTTGCATCACTAGATTCGAGAGTGGGGAGTTTGATTATTTTGACATAAGGAATTTTACATCGATTTTGTAGTTCACTTTTCGATGCAAAATAGTTTCTAATATACGGGAGTGAACATTTCTCATTACTATATTTTGTCTACAACGCTCATTGCTATCATTTATTCTTAATTCAACAAATGTTGGGAAAGGAGTGGGGGTAGATATTTCGTGGCTCAAGGAAACGCGCGGAAACTTCGAAACAAGGTATAGAACAGTTGAAAACAGAAGTTCCCTGAACGGAGAGAATTATGTATCACATCTTCACGGAGTAGCGAATATGTACAAATTTTTTGAAAAAAAAAATATTCCGAAATTATCCTAAATATGAAGGAAAACCGAACTACAATAATAATAGAACACAGAAAGTATGCGTAACCTAATTAAAGGGGCGTGTGCAGGGAGATTTAAATTGCTATCTAAACCATTTAAATGATTGAAAGGGGAGAAACTCTTGAAAAGGAAAGACTAGAATGTTTTTGAGAAAGAAAACAAAACATCACATTTTTTGTCAAAATTGACTACAATCTGCCATTAAAATTATAAAACTTCATTAGAATTTCTTTAGGGGGTGCCTTTTAAAGTTGTTTATTCCTGTTTCTTCAGCGAAGAGAAAAATAGCGAATTTTCAACAGAAAACTCTAATTACAGACCCTTTCCAAAGAAAAAGTGGATAAATCCAGATGTTAAATTTCGAAAAAAAAATCGTCAACGGTGAGTAGTCAAAATCCATGTTTTGTGGCTCCTTAATATCAAAAAATCTGACGTCAAATCCTTTGTGAAAAACGCTTGTGTCTAAACCGTTCAGTCTATTTTCTCCAAAATTGATATTCCTCAATCGATCTGGCTGATGTCACGGCCCCTTGAATTTGAAACTGGTAATTTAAATTTCGGGGGTAGTTTATATGAAACCCCTGGGACATTTTCAAAAAATAACTCCAACGTTAATGATTAAACGTTACTGTTGAGAGTGTGAAGGACGTTTAAAAGGTCTCATAGGTGAAGGACGTTTAAAAGGTGCAGGTCTCATAATCGTTAAATATCCTGATTTTTGGAAAATTGAAAAAATTCAACATTTTTCGGCGTCTATCTATAAGTAACCGATGTCTCTAAAGAAAGAGACTTAAATTTAGATTTATTTAGTCAAAATCCAGTAAAAACTGCATGTGACGTAGGGGGAGATTATCTGCGCACGTTTTCTTGAGTTCCAGAATCCCTTCCCGTCATTTTAACGAAAAATGTTTGAAAGATGAGTAAAAGTATAACATAAATAAATAAAAATAAATTTTAAAAATCGTAAGATAAGCAATATCTGAAAAATAGTCATTTTTGTTTCCGAGTCGTAGAAAACTTTTTTGCATCGGTACAGGAATTGCAAGTATGATTTTTTTACATTGCTAACAAAATAGCAACTCGCCCTTACCTCTTCTCCTAACATTACAAGCAAAAGGAGAGTTAAACAAAACGTGTTCATATTGAAGCTACATTTACGACCAGAAGCAAAACAAGGGACATTCACGGATACGTGACGAATTTCACTATGACCTTACAAAAATGACTGATTTGTTTAAAAAAAACGCATTCAAATTTTCATTTCAAATGCAACCCGCAGCATCAACTGCATTGTCAAAATCTATATAGTTACATAATTTCTAAACGAAGCAATCCAGTCTTAAAACTTAAAATGTTGATGCCAAAGGCTTCAAAAAACGTTTCTCACACCCTAATCGATTGTATAAGATACTTATGAACATTTTGTTACATTTTTGCTGGTCCAGTGATTATCGATAATATCCAATATCAACTATATTATTTGGCGTTGGAGGTCATCTTTGTTCGTGCTTAGAAGACTTAGATGTCTACAATTGATATATGCTTTCTATGTGCACCGTATCTGCGCGGACTAACGAGGTTTATTTGCATAATTATTCATTCAAAATTATGCAAATAAACCTAAATTTTCTCGCAGGAGCAATTAGAAAAATGAATAGTCGTTTGGTACCGATGAAGATAGCTTTTATGGGAATAGAAAAACCGTTCATTTATAAAATGTAAATATTCACATTCTTGTTTCTGCGAATAGTTTATAATATAACTAGGTGGCGGATTTTCATCACTTAAAACATTGCCAAAAATGATCAATTAAATACTCTTAAAATTCCTTAAAAACAAAGATAACTGACATAAAAATTTTATCAAAACAACTTCAAATGAACACCTCAAGTTGTTGGGTTTGGTACTGATCTAATTCACGATTCTTCCTTTTGCTCAAATGAATTCGGTTTGCAAACTTTTGGTTTGGACTGTTCTTTAAAAGAAAAATGCCGCTGATAGGAGTCACAGGAACCTTAGATTACATAGTACTCGCAACGGTTGGCATTACAATATATGAGGGAAAAAATCGAATACGCTACTCAGGACTTATGTGAACATTTGTTGCACCTTGTAAATATTGTTTGAAGCAAATACCATTTAAACGATATTAAAGCCAATGGAATCAGCAAAAAATGCATTAAAAATTACGCAAAGAGGTAAAAATTACTTATTAGTAGAAATCGCCGAAAAATGCAAAAAATGATTTATAACAATGGATCATTTCGTTTTGTCTTAACATAAAATTAATTTCTATACTAAACGGTATTGTTCTAAAGAGAAAAGAAAAAAATGACATCTCATTAAAATCCGCCCCTAGGTTTAACCTCCAGTATCTACAGAACCTGCAGAATCAGTAACTTCCAGACTCTGCAACTGTATTTTAGTATGATAAATAAAAGATGTTGTCTGGTATCAACACTTTATTTGGCTAATGATCGTTTCCATCGCGTAGCGATCATCCTCAGAGCTTGCAGCTTCCGGGCCGAAAACAAAGTTCTGCCCAAAGAACTTTACATTTTAAGAACTATTAAAGTCTATTAAAGCTGAAAAAAGGCAGATTTTAATGTTCCTTCTTATCGGCTCCTAATAAACGGTTTTAAAGAAACGAGATACAAAATAAGAGAAAAAATTGGGAGTGGAGTAAACTATATATTGAATAGCTTGCAGCTTTCAAGCAACGAATTTCGCGTTTGAAATGCGCGGTTAGAATGGAAACGGGAAGATGGCGTCAGGCGTATCTTCGCAAGTTGGCGCGAAATGGGAGAGTAACATGGCCGAGCAAGTTCTTGCTTAGAAAACGTGATGCGTAGTTTAAACGATTGTAATTGCGTTTTGGCATTGACTGATAGTTTATAGAGAATATTCGGACAGTGATTTTGTTCGGTTTTACTGAAATAGTGAAGTCGTTCAGCGGTTATGTCGCATTCTGTTGCCCACGCGCCCCAACGACGCAAACCGACATTAATTGGACGTAGGGAAAAAGAAAAAGAGTGCACATGTGATAATGAGGTAATTCCGTTTTCTGTTGGGTCTTTGTCTACGAAATGTCAGTTTTATTCTGCTTTGTACCTCCCATGTGACAAATTCTGCAAACCAGTTTACTCTGTGTTGCTTTATGGAAAAATAAGTAAACTGCCAAAATAAATTAAACAGCTGTTTATAGCAGATGATGACACATCAAAAAACTTCAGAAATGTCTGTCTTTTGCGTCATTCGGTGGTGACATTGCCTTGTTATGGGCCATGTGTGTTCAAAATTCTGGAACCCCCCAAACATAGAATATAATCGTTACATCCAAGATCCAAACTGTGCAACATGTCGGTCATATATTTTAGATGTTTCAGAACTAATGCAATTAGTCTGAACAATTCTGTTAATGATAATTTAAGAAAAGATATTGAATGTCTGTGGTGTATTATGAAAATACACCCTATATCACGTCACACAAAATAATGCATTAGAAACTTTGTGAAGAAAAGGGAATTACTATTGAAAGAAAATCTTCCTCCTTTAGAATATTTGTAGTTGTAGGAAGACGCCGAAAATATTTGACTGCGATTTTCGAAAAAGTAAGGTTTTCAACGAACATAAAAACATCACTATTTTCTTCAACTTCCTATACACTATCCAACAACATAATTTAATCAAAATCGATGGTCCAATTTTTTTGAAAATTTTGAAAGTGTCCCAACGGTTTCATGTACATTTAAAATATGTTTCAAATTCAAGGCGCCGTGACATCAGTCAGATAGATTAAGGAATATCAAAGAAATCCGCTGAACGGTTTAGCCGCAAGTGTTGTTCACAAACGGACGGACAGACAGACGCTTTACCGTCATTCGGTATCAAGGACCCACAAAACAAGGATTCTTGCTGCACCAGGTGTAAAAGAAGATTTTTCTTAAGAATGAGATAAAGTGACAGTTCGCGAAACAAGTGAACATCACGTGTACTTCAGAGAAGTATCCCTCCGCAGCGTCAGCTGTTTAGTTACGCCCCTTCGTAATAGAGAATTCTTTTATATTTCTTGATGATTGCCTGTGTTACTTTTCTTGAAGTAAGTTTCCAAATTAATTTTCAGACAATCAATTTTCTAAATTTCACTTTATTTCATAAGTACAAATAATAAAGTTGTCTACAAATTAACTTGGAAATTTACTTCAAGAGAGGATTTTGTTTCTAAATTAAGCAACTGAATTTATTCACTTTTTCGGAACCAGGGCCCTATAATAAGCGTTGAATATTGAAATGTTGAATGTTGAAAATTCGCCGTTTTTTCGCGCATTACATAACTTTCTCTCTACGCTGTAGCGAGAAAGTAAAAATTATAAAGGCTAAACCCATACAAGAAGCTTCATATCCACAAAATTATTATTTTATTCTAAATAATTCAAATTCACAAAACAATGTACATAACTTCATTCCTATAATAATATGCGACGTTTGGAAATCATGTACTTCTTGGGTTGATATTCATGTTATACTTCTAAACATCCTAAGTACATTGAGTCATTCTGATGTAATGGCAAATGTTTCAATAGACCGCTTCTCTCCTATGGATTCCAAGACTTCTTTCTCATTCAATGCAAGGAAGAAGCTTCACATTAGCTCTTCTTGTGTTTTTCTTTTATTCTTATATAATACTTTTAAATCAGAAAAACTTCTTTCCATAAGAGTGGGTGCTGATAGTATCATGAAAATGAATTTAGCTAGCTGGAAAATCGCTTTGATTACTTGGTCAAAATTTTCTTCTTTCAAAAATTTTACCAATGTTAATTGGGATTTGTCCTGAAATGTTGAAATTCTATTAAAAACAATTAGTTCATCGTTTAACTTCCAGAGATTCAAAACATTCTATGCAAGTTAGAAAACAAAAATAAAAATTATTATTTCATGATCAAAATTTAAAATATTCAGTCAATCAAAAGCTTTCCAAATACAATGAACTAAATGTTTTTTTCTTTTAGGTAAACAATAACATCCAATTTTTTCCTAGGGCATGACAATGAAAAAAATGCTAAGAACACTAAGAAAATCAGTAAAAGCAAAAATAATCAAGTATCTGAAAAGGAGAAAATACACAAAGTTTGGTTGGTGAAGTTAAAATGCAACAGAGAAGATAGAACTCAGAACTTTATTGTTTATTTATGCGACTATAGAAAACATTGTGTTAAAAAAATATTTCTGTACAATTTGAAAAACCTAGTTATATTTTAAACATTTTTCCATATTCTAACAACAATCATTATAGGACTCTCAGCGTTTATTGTTTTCAAAATAAGATCAGATAAAAGTAGATATTTTCCTGTGTTAATTATTTCTTCAGTGGGTGTTTCCATGGGTAGGACACAACCTTTGAAGTACTCTTTCCGAGTCTCATTGTGATCACAAACTTCCAAAGAATAATTAAAATCAAGTTGATTTGTTGCTGCACGTATGACCTGAAATAATGATTACATGAGTTCAAGCTTCCATATTCTATTTCTGCATTAATAAACCCACCTGCATAAACAATCCTGTTAAATCGCCCACACACACTTTTTGTAGGAAAAATAAGCCCCACTGTTTTATGTGGAAGGCATGTACAATATTTTGCGATTCCTTGAAAACACCAATACAAAAATTTTCTCTGAAAACAATTTAAAAGTTATTTTTTCCTCAAAACCAAAGTAAAGAGCAAAATGCTGTAGTAATACATACCTTTCTTCAACAGAGTCAACAAAATTAAAGACATTCGTGTGATGATTTTTTAAATGAATGCACATATTTTTGTAACCATTGATCTGACCACATACCGGGTCAATTGGACACTGGTAAATAATACGAAATGAGCATCTTTCTTCATGAGCAAATTTACTGTTGAACAGAACAGTTTCGAAACACCCTCCTGCACGATATTTACACGGCAATGGAATCTGCAAAAAATGATGAATTAAAAAACAGATTATTGCAAACCATTGTTCATTGATAAATTCATAAATAACAGGGAGTGCGCGTGTGTCTATCGCACGTAAACGCAACAACTACTTAGCCGATTTCGCTGAAATTTTCAGATTTTTTCCGTAATAGTATTGAGTGAGTTTAAAGAGCAACCAGCCGCACCGTCAGGTATTAGGCGCGAATTCACTGCATACAAATATTCTGCCAGTGCGATTGTGGAATATCGGTCGGAATAATCTCTTGAATGTTATCTCAGGCAAGTAAATCAAATTTCCCCCAGACAGTGTTATATTATAGTGAAAGCATGCCTAAACATGAGGGGGAGAGCTTTTTAATAATTGGTTACTTACAACCATGTCCAAACCAGAGAATTGAAAAACCCTCAAGAGAAAGTCGTCTTCAGAAGTGTTTCACCATCAGAATTTTTGCCGAGCTTAACGTAAAACATGACTAACAATGACGTGACCAGTCGCATGTGATGTGCAATACACTGCAATAGCGAAGCATTGCTCTGTCCCCTAGTCTTACAAATGTAACATTTCAGAGCAAACTAATTTGATTGTAGAGAATTGTGTCAATCCGCTAACGACAAAGATAAGAAGTTAATACAACTCTATTTAAACATCTCCAGGGATATTTCTCGATCAGAACTTAAATTTGAATTTTGAATTACAAGCAAAATTTAAAGATAACTGATTAACCAAGACCTAATTGACTTACTACAGTGTATATCTAGACCCACTGGTTTATCTCAAGCCACTGGCGTCTCTGTATCACCCAGGGCAATAGTAATAGTACATTTGGTAACCCTCTCTATTTATTTGAATATAAAAATGTAGAATAAAGAATTAACAATGGATATTTTTATTAAAAATATTAATTTATTTACACATTGTATTTGTGATTTTTAAAACGTATATTCTTTGCATTATGGAATGGTTGAATATTTCTTAATCAAAATAATTTCAAATTCTCTTCTTTACTTTCTCGCGCTTAAGAAGGAAACTTTTAAAAAGAGAAACTTTTGCTATGCTGCGCCGAAAAAACGGCGACTTTTCGGCAGAAAAACTCTTATTACAGGGCCCTGTTAACGAAAAAGTGGACAAACCCAGTTGCTAAATTTATTTTTTTAAATCCTCTATCATGTGGTGTAGCCAGAATCCGTTTTGTGGGCCCTTGATGCCGAAAAATCGATTGATGGTCTCTCTTCGTCCGTAAACAACATTAGCGGCTAAAGCGTTTGGCCGATTTTCTCTACACTTGATATTTTTGGACCGATCTGGTTGATGTAGCGGGCCTTTGAATTTGAAATCGATATTCTAATTTTGGGGGGAACTTTGCACGAAACCCCTGAGACATTTTCAAAAAAGTGACATCGATTTTTATTACATTTTCTTGTTGGATAGTCTGAAGGATGTTTAAGAGAATGACGCAGATATCATGTAGGTTAAAAACTAATTTTTCGAAAATTGAAAAAATTCATTTTTTTTCGTCTTTCTACGACTAAAGTATTAGAGATAGAGATTTTATCCGTTAATAAAATCTGTTCCCCTAAGATACATTTTGAAGTAGGCGCATGTACAATTTTTCGAAAATTTGAGTATTTTTCGCGTAATATATTGCGTGAAATATAGGCAATTTTCAATGTTAAAAAACATTTTTTTCTCAAAAACGGCTCCATCGTTTTTGATGAAATTTTGTTGGTGGATATTGTGAAGGACGTTTAAGAAAACGGTGCAGGTCTCATGTTTTTTTAAAACAATGATTTTTTGACAATTGAAAAATTCAAATTTGTTTCGACGGTTCCCAGAACTTCAATAATGAAGATATACTTTTTTCTTAATAAAGTGTGTTCATCAAAAACAAATTTTCAAATAAGGTCATGGTGAATTTTTCGAAAATATGAGTATGTTTGGAGTAATTGGGCGTCAAACAGGGTCGCCCGCTCTGAAAATTCTGCACTTTTTTATCGTAATTTTAGAGGTGATTTCAGCCAGTTGGAGGCTACGTAAGTTGGAATGAGTATATTATTTCATATCTAATATTTATTTGTTTATTTCTTACATTGGAACTTTTGTTGTAAGTAGAAATTATTTAAATATATTTGAAATAAAGACTGCTATCATTCAGTCACCCGCTCCCATTTTAGCATTCAGTCCCCATTATTATTATATTTATATTTAATTTTAAATTGCGTCCATTCGTTGTGATAAATGTGAAAAACAAATAGATGAGTGGTTATTGTTGAAACTTGTCACATATTGTCGAACTGCCGCACAGATAAAAGGCGGTAAAGACGACAGCTGTTTGTTCGCGGTAAAAAAACAAATACTTTTATATATTTGTAGAATATCACAATACCAAAATGTTTAACAATTACTATTACATACTTCCGATTTACTTTTTTACCAACGCTATCAGTTATCGTATTATTTATTTACTTTTATTTTTTTCTCGTATCTTGCATATTTTTCTCACCAAATGTTCAACGATTTCAAATGAGTTTTACAAAAAATAATTCAGAGAGAAATTGTGGCATACATAGTATTACATAACCATTACTAATGGCGAGTAAGTACGTGGCTGATTTTGCACCACTAGTTTGCTTTAGAAGTCATGTCAAGGGAAATGGAATGGAGTAATTCGTGAGATGTAGGTAGTACAGCCCTACACCAAATTTTGCCATTAACGTAATAATGTACATATCTCTGTACTTAGATATAATTTAGAATTATTTTGCTGTATTTTCATTGTGTTGATAATGTTTGGTATAGAGTATTAACTCAATGCAAATTGTTCATCTACAATCTAATCTAATTCCATTCGTTTTTACAAAAAATGCTGTATCAATAGCACACATATTGACATTCAGCTGATGACTTTCACAGAGGTAAGATTTTGAAAATAGATAAAAATCTACAAACTACTATTATTTTGAAAGCTTATGATAATTTTAGATTCTGCAGATCATAGAAATATCTAAATAGATATTTTTTTCAAATACATTTATATTTAATAAAAGTATCTGTATTTAATTTGGAGAATATTTGATTCAGATAATAAAAATAATTCTAATACCTCTTCAATCAAAGATTCTGCTAAATAGTTGCGTTTTCTTGATCGAGAGCTTCTGCATAACGGACACATTCTCACTTTGGACCAGCAAGATTCACATGCAATGTGACCTTCTTTGCACTGATATGCGGGAGGTAATATCATCTCAAAACAAACTGGACATTCCAACATGCTCCATATATTAGAAAAGTCATAATGCTCAGACGTAATGTGCTCTTCAGTTTGTGTTTCCTGCGTGACAATAAAAAAAATAATAATTATTGACCAAGTAATGAGAATGTAACTGTAAATTTTTTTCCCTGTCAATTTGTGTGAATAGACATATGAAGATTAATTGTTGCTCTTATTTCATAGAAAGTGTTACAAATAAGAATTGCTTTTTTGTTAAAGAAAATGAGATACAAGAAATTCTTTAAGATACAATGAAGGAGGATTTTCCCCATGTGACTGAACGTTCCCTTTAATAAACTGTCGCACCATACAGTTTGTGAGACTGTCTAGAGAAACAACTAACCAGTTGCAACATTAGTTAATTTCAAAGTTGCTTTTAAGTCAAAATTTAATTTTTTCAATAAATTTAAAAAAAATACTGTTATTGAATATGAGAAGATAAGATCGTTTGTGAGTGATCAGTTTTCCTACAAGGAAAAACTTACCTGGCTTCGCACCTCTTTTGAACCTGCAAAGTAAATGAGTGTTAGCATTGACAAAATCATTTAAAGTGGGGTACGTCCAACAATGAATGAATTATTACAAAATATTAACTTCGTACACGTATCTTAATCTATGAGTACGCTAACCAGTTAAATGTTCAAGTCACAAAAATTGTGTTAGGAGGGAGTGTAACATTGCCATATAGTCGTTTCTTTTCAATGTCTGATTTTTTTTGCATCAATCTTCACAGTATTTATTTTGACGATATAATCAGTCACCAAACTCCATTGTTCATGCAAATGCTGAGATGGTCTTGAGCAAATCCTTCCTTGAGCAAATGCTGAGATGGCCCCTTTTTTTGCTTCTGGACATAAATATAAGTGAAACTTCACATTCACTTCTCCCCCGTCCTCCACAGTTTTTAACGGTTTTTGACATAGATAAATAAAAAATATGCACGATTTTGACGTCACAGTTTTTTTATAATTTGAAAGGCTTTATTATGTAACGGCATGTGACGTCATGGATACTAACAGCGAACACAGGCACAGAGCTTTCATATAACAAATATTTATTTACATAGAAAATACAACAAATATTTACAATGAATTTCCTTACACACTAGCTCTGATAGACCTACTATCCCCTCGGGAGCGATCCAAACCCGATTGATGATCGGTTTCGATTGTGGCATTCGCCACTCCTAATTCTGAAGCGCGCACAAAGCCTAGCTTCCGTGACCGGATGTCACACTGGGACACAAAGTCCGTACTGGCGTACCAACTAATGGTTTGCCTAGATCGCAGGAGCGATCTTACCCGATTGAGAATCGGCGTGAATCGTGCCACTCAACCACTCCTCACCTCGGAGCACGCACTCAGCATCACTCCCACGTGACCGCAGTCACCCAAGGACACAAAGTCCACCTCAGGCCCGTCAACACGCGAGCCCTGCCCGCAGATGCACCGTCGTGGCGCCAAGTTTTGTGCAAATGCACGAGGTTCTCCCACTGTCTCCAGAACCCACCCACTGGCTCTGTGCACTCCGTTATATAGTCGAGGCTCACGTGACCTACTACGTCACGCCACCCCCACCGCTAACCATTAAGGATTCGGGTCTCCGTTTCTTAAGGCCGGAAGACCCCAAAGCCTTGTGTCCCCCGTTTCCGCGTTCTTGCTTTACGGCAAAACCCTTCTCTCCTTCCTGCGGCGAGGAGTTTCCTCTTACTAACCCCTTACCAAGCGTCCCCAAATAGATGCCACGAGGCACGCTGGCTAATACGTTTCAGGCACATCCCCCGTGTTCAGTGCCGCCCTCGTTCTCAGTAATTAGACCATTCGGCGCCGTCCCCGGCCTGCGTGGGTGAGTTCGTGGATCAGAGGAGTCTTCTTGCGGCCCTTCCCGCCACAATGACACGTAAAGTAATTCCAAATGGGCGCGACTGCCGCTGGCTACGCACGTGGTGTAGGCTCTAGGGGCGAAAAAATAGAATTGATTTAATTAATGCCTTATTTTACGTGGCGAGACTCAGGCCATGAGGCCTGCTCTTCCGTCTGACCCAGCAAATTTCGCTACGCGCCTTTCACCAACTAGCAGAGAAAGGAGGTATTTCTTGGGCGAGAAACAGGCGATTTGAATTTAGCTCAGAGGCGTCATTTAGGCTTGAGGATCTTTTACAAGCAAGTAAATCTACTAACATGGGACAGCCGGCTTTACTTCCCCTCCGAAGGAAGGCGTTCGAAGGATTTTTTCGCCCTTAAAAATCCACAGCTTCGATCGGGTTTGAACCCGCCAACTTGGGTACAACAGTCCGATACGCTGACCGTTACACCATCGCCGCGTGCAACAAACACAGCCACAGATCGATTGATTGGCATGTGTGTGGTTTTGTGCATGCTAGTGTGTGTGTGAGAGAGTAAGGGGTGAGGATAGGACAAGGAAAGTAAGGTCGGGAGCGTTCTGTGGCCCGTTTGTGAGGGGACTGCTCTAGGTCGGACGGAGAAATCACGTAAAACTACCGATCCGAGCAGCCGGCCGCTAGAATTCTCCTCAGCGGCTGAATGCGGTGCAGCTGAGATGTTAGTGTCGAAAATCTTGTCACTGTCGGGACTTGTAACTAGGACCTCCCAGTCAGAGGGAGTGCTGCGACGTCAGCCGTCGCCCTGACCTATCTCTCCTGGTGCAAACGCAGCCACCGTACTCAGTGGCAAGAGCGAGTCTCTGGTAGTGACGTCGCCTGGTGTACTTGTACATAAGGAGCGAGCGGCGACGAAGCAGTAGCACTGTATAGAAACAGAACTCCGTGTTACAAGTGGCTACTACTGTGATTGTGCCTACGCTGACCGCGGTTCGATGTATTGTTGGTTATAATTGGATATTGTTTATTTTAGATTGTACTACAAAATCTCCTGGCGGCGACGCCGTGCGACTTTCATGGACACCTTTTGGTATACACGGTTATGATCATTGTATTGGTACGTTTTGGAATTTGGTTTGTAAAATGTGAATAACACAGTTGATTTTTTAGTGATAGTTATAACTTGTTATTGTCTTTGATACGGAGCTCGATAAAGAATGCAAAATTTACCTGAATCGAAAGGATCAAGGGTTATGAGGGAAATATGAAAACAGTTAAGTGATGCTTCATGTTCTCTTGAAGAAAATTATGACAGGGAAACATTAAAGAGAATTATGGAAAGGAAAAACCGAGAAAAGTTAACATCTAGTTAATTAGTAAAGCCGGAGAATTTTTGACAGAAATACTCTTAGTTTCGGGCCCTGGTAATGAAAAAGTGAATACGACCTGTTGCTAAATTTAGAAAAAAAATCCCCTAATACGTATTGTAGCCAGAATCCATGTTTTATGGGCACTTGATACCCAAAAATAGATTGACGACAAAGCACCTCTGTCTAAGATTAACGCCAGCAGCTAAACTGTTCAGCTGATTTTCTCCAAAATTGAAATTCCTCACTCGATCTGGCTGATGTCACTGCTTCTTGAATTTGAAATTGACATTTTAATTTTGGAGGGGGACTTTAGGACTGGGGATATAGCCACAGGGACATTTCAAAATTTTCAAAAAATGGCGTCAAATTTAATAATTTTTTTTGTTGGATAGTGTAATGGACGTTTAAGAGCATGAAAAATTTAAGAATCAATATATATATATATATATATATATATATATATATATATATATATATATCGTGTATACGTAATATTTAATTGAGAGTATCATTTTTCGTAGGAAAAATAGTCAAATATAAACGAACAGTATAGAACAATGGAATAGTACAACTCTAACCCTGCCCCCTCCCGGACAGAGACTGCCGAGACAAATTTTTTGCCCTATCTCAGCCGGTACGCAAACAATTACCTTGTGTAAGGAAGGACTTACTCTACATGTAAATTAAAATGGTTTAATTTACATATGCTACCCAGCACGTTACGGCTATTTCTAACATCAAGACTAAGCAGCAAAAATTGAACAAATGTACGATAAGGCTGAAACGATATTTACCTGGAAATAACCCTTCCTTTGCTGGGAAATAGGCCTTGTTGAGAGCTCCAGAAATCGTCGCACCAAAACTAGGAAAGTCACCTTTAACGTCCTTTGAAGACTTCACGGAGAAATGTGGATGGCCAAATGCAAACGCTGGTGATACGGGGGTAGTGAACCTTGCATTCCTGGTCAACCCATCGGATGATCTAAGAGCACTTGCAATCATATCCCTCACAATAGTGTTCAGAACAGGAGAGGGAGTTCCAGACTGTAGTGCAACTGACACATCCGATGAAGAGGTCACTTGCACTGCATTAGAAGAATCAGTCCCAAGCGCCTCTGGACAACACGTAAAGTTTCCGTCAGTTCTAGCAGCACGCTCTAAGCCATCTAACGCAGATTTGGGATCGGTAACACCATTGGATTGTGGTAAAGACAAGCCAACCGCAGAACCCGCGTGTTTAATACGATTGTATTTGGATATAGTCGACTCTGATCCATTCTCAGCAGATGCATTGCTTTCCTCAATTTCTCTTGAGGTTAAGTATCCAAAAGCACCTTTAATGGTACCTACTGCAGCACCCGCATGTTTAATAAGGTTGTATTTGGATATAGTCGACTCTGATCCATTCTCAGCAGATGCATTGCTTACCTCAACTCCTCTTGAAGTGAAGTATCCAAAAGCATCTTTAATGGGATTGTAATTGGGTATTGATGACACTGATACATTCTCAGCAGATTCCTTGCCGTTATCTCCGACTGACGTACTAGATGATCCATTGGCACTTGTAATGGCACCTACTGCAGAACCCGCATGTTTAATAGGATTGTTTGTGGACTGTAATTCATTCTCAGCAGATCCATTGCTTTTCTCATCTCCGACTGGCGTACCAGATGATCCAAACGCACTTGCAATGGCACCTACTGCAGTACCCGCGTGCTTAATAGGATTGTATTTGGATATTGTGGACTCTGATCCATTCTCAGCAGATGCATTGCTTTCCTCATCTCCGACTGACGTACCAGATGATCCAAACGCACTTGTAATGGTACCTACAGCAGAACCCGCATGTTTAATAGGATTGTTTGTGGATATTGTCGTTTCTGATCCATTCTCAGCAGATCCATTGCTTTCCTCAACTCCTCTTGAGGTGCCGAAGTGTCCAAAAGCACCTGTAATGGCACCTACTGCAGTACCCGCGTATTTAATAGGATTGTATTTGGATATAGTCGACTCCGATCCATTCTCAGCAGATCCATTGCTTTTCTTATCTCCGACTGGCGTACCAGATGATCCAAACGCACTTGCAATGGCACCTAACTGCAGTACCATAGGTTCTGTTGCGGGTCGCGGGCAGGGGTATCGCTAGGCACGGGCAAATAGGCGAGTTACATGGTGAATCCAAGACTCTCATGCTGGTAGAGCCACATGAGCAGATCCGGTCTGCGCCGGATAGTACGACAGCCTGGAAATATGAAGGCTAGCTTCGAGATAGCGCGGATTGCGAGGTCATAGGTAGATCGCTAGGGACGCCTCAAGACGAAACGAGTTAGAGTACCTTAACGAACGGGGCCGCGCGGCACGTACTCTTTCACGCTACGCGTGGAAGTCATCTGTTACTGCCGGCCTTATGACTTTTCGCAGGCGGACGATTTGGGATCGTACAGACATGGTTACTGTATTAGCAAGCGCAAGGGACCGCGTATTTAATAGGATTGTATTTGGATATAGTCGACTCTGATCCATTCTCAGCAGATCCATTGCTTTTCTTATCTCCGACTGGCGTACCAGTATGATCCAAACGCACTTGCAATGGCTATCCTACTGCAGAACCCGCATGTTTAATAGGATTGTATTTGGTATTGGTGGACTCTGATCATTCTCAGCAGATGCATTGCTTTCCTCATCTCCGACTCGTTACCGGGGATATCCAAACGCACTTGTAATGGCACCTACTTGCGCGTACCGCCGCGTATTTAATAGGATTATATTTTGGGATTTACTGTGGACTCTGATCCATTTCCAGCAGATCCATTGCTTTTTCTTATCTCGCGACTGGCGACGGATGATCCAAACGCACTTGCAATGACACCTACTGCAGTACCCGCGTGCTTAATAGGATTGTATTTGGATATTGTGGACTCTGATCTATTCTCAGCAGATGCATTGCTTTCCTCAACTCCTCTCTTGAGGTGCCGAAGTGTCCAAGCACCTGTAATGGCACCTACCGCAGCGCCGCATGTTTAATAGGTTGTATTTGGATATAGTCGACTCCGATCATTCTCAGCAGATCCATTGCTTTTCTCATCCCGACGGCGTACAGATGATCCAAACGCACTTGTACTGGCACTACTGCAGTTACCCCCTGTATGTAATAGGATTGTATTTGGATATTGTGGACTCTGATCCCATTCTCAGCAGATGCATTGCTTTCCTCAACTCCTCTTGAGGTGCCGAAGTGTCATAAAAGCACTGTAATGGCACCTACCGCAGCGCCCGCATGTTTTAATAGGATTGTATTGGATATAGTCGACTCGCGATCTTAATTCTCAGCAGATCCATTGCTTTTCTCATCTCCGACTGGCGTACCAGATGATCAAACGCACTTGTAATGGCACCTTACTGCAGTACCGCGTATGTAATAGGATATGTATTTGGTATTGTGGACTCTGATCCATTCTCAGCAACTGCATTGCTTCCTCAAACTCCTCTTGAGGTGCGCCGAAGTGTTCCAAAAGCACACCTGTAATGGCAGCCTACTGCGCAGCGCCGCATGTTAATAGGATTGTATTTGGATATAGTCGACTGATCTATTTCAGCAGATCCATTGCTTTCCTCATCTCCGACTGCGTACCAGATGATCCAAACGCACTTGCAATGGCACCTACTGCAGTACCCCGCGTAGTAATAGTTGTATTGGATATTGCTGGACTCTGATCCATTCTCAGCAGATGCATTGCTTTCCTCAACTCCATCTTCGAGGTGCGAAGTGTCCAAAAGCACTTAATGGCCCCTACCGCACGCCCGCTGTTAATAGGATTGTATTGATATAGTCGACTCGATCTATTTCAGCAGATCCATTGCTTCCTATCCCTACTGGTCACCAATTGTATACAACGCCTTGAATGGCACTACCGTACGTCGAAATAATGTGTGATAGTATATGACCGAAATCTCAGCTGTCATCTCCCACTTCCTTCGAGTGCGATAGCTATATAAGTCTATCTCGTAATGGCTATCCATATGCGTCCCATGGTTAATTAGGATGTTATTTGGATTATATGTCGTATCTCTGATCATTCTCATGCAGATCCATTTGTTTTCTCATCTTCTCGAGGCGTACAATGATCCAACTGCACTTTGCAATGGCACTACTTGCGTACCCGCGTGCTAATAGGTTTGTATTTGGATATTGTGGACTCTGATCCATTCTCCAGCAATGCATTGCTTTCCTCAACTCCTCTTGAGGTGCCGAAGTGTCCAAAAGCACCTGTAATGGCACCTACGCAGCGCCCGCATGTTTAATAGGATTGTATTGATATAGTCGACTCCGATCTATTCTCAGCAGATTCCATTGCTTTTCTCATCTCCGACTGCGTACCAGATGATCCAAACGCACTTGCAATGCAACTACTGCAGTACCGCGTATGTAATAGATTGGTATTTGGATATTGTGGACTCTGATCCCATTCTCAGCGATGCATTGCTTTCCTCAACTCCTCTTGAGGTGCCGAAGTGTCCAAAAGCACCTGTAATGGCACCTACCGCAGCGCCCGCATGTTTAAATAGGATTGTATTTGGATATAGTCGACTCCGAATCTATTCTCAGCAGATCATTGCTTTTCTCATCCCGACTGGCGTACCAGATGATCCAAACGCACTTGCAATGGCACCTACTGCAGTACCCGCGTGCTTAATAGGATTGTATTTGGATATAGTGGACGCAGTTGAATTCTCAGCAGATCCTTTGCTTCTACCATCTCCAGCTTGCGTATCAGGTGATCCAAAAGTACTTTTAATGGCACCTACTGCAGAACCTGCATATCTTATAGGATTGAATTTGTATATTGTCGACTCTGATCCTTTCTCTGCCGATGCTTTGCTTTCACCTCCCATAATAGAAGATCCTAATGTAATTTTGCACTATCAACCGGGACAATCGCCAGGATTGTAAGAATGAATTTTCTAACTGGAGAAAGTGATGCTTTTTGTAGTTACATGGTTTTCCTAAATATCTGGTGTACAAGGAAACTACAATGACGTTTTTATCGATCCCAAATACTGAATGTATGATATTTGATTAAAAATCTATTTTGAATATTAGGATGCTTTTGTAATCGTGGATTTGGTTCTTCCATTTGTATTATCAAATTATCCTTTAATTTAATTAAATCCTACGCGGGTTTTTCTTTACAGTCGAGTATCGCCGTGTAATATATACATTTTAGGACTATATTTTTTGCAGCATTTATGAAGTGTGTTTGATGGCAGTCTATTAGTGAATATGGAAATACTGCTTGTGGAGGCAATTTCTGAAAGTTCAAGAGAACATTATTTGTTAAACCTATACACTGAAGTGTTTACTAAACATGTTCACACAAATAGGTAATTCTTAACAGAAAAATGTAAACATAAGGAAGTTAATTTTCCTTCAGGGTTTATCCAAAATATCCAAATTAGTCCAATTTAAAAAAGAATTTTAACTACTATTCAGTTTCTATATGCAATTCTCAATCCGTCTTGGCGCTATCTACGGCAGAAAACAGTGTTTTGGTAGGTTTAAGTCAAAGACAAACAGCTCTTTTCAGAAAATATTGTATAGTACACAGAGAATTCAGAATGTTACAGTGCATCCAGTGGGAAGTTAAAAATGACCACTTCTTGGCATGGAACGTGTGGGAAATTTCGAATATCGAAGTTACACACATGACATTTTTGAGCTCGAGCCTCTTATTGGAAGGCATCCCATCTAACCCTGTCGTTTGGCAAGATGTGTTCATTACAAAAATTTCTCGAAATGACGCAATGTGTGATGAGTGCATTGTAATGGCGATGCGCGTTTCGACGCAAAGTCAAAAATTCAATTTTCTCATTGCCGCTGGGCATGTCTCCTGATTGATTCATCCGTTGATGTTTCTGGGCACGGCAAACGTTGGTCGCGTTAGGTGGTGATATCTTTTATCGCGGGAGATGATGGTGTTGGGGTGGTTAGTCCCGGCACCGATCGTTTGGAAGATCAGTGATTCCGGGCGTGTCAGCTGCTAGAGTCATTAGTCCTGTAAGTGCGGAGCATGTTTCATTGCGGGAGATAGTAATCACCTCCCGGTTGGATGGTGAGTTCCGGCACCGAACTACCGCTGGCTAACGAATTTTCCCCCAACCAGGAATCTCCCATCAGCGTCGCTCCATTCCAGCCGGAACAAGCTCTAAGACTCACGACAAATGTAGTAGTGTAGTGCATAGAAATGATTAAAGGGTCATAGTGAAAAGTGTAGTGAAGTGAAGTGTAATGAAGTGCAGTTGATCAAAGATTCAGTGCGGAGTTTGATTACGTTTCTTTTTTTAAAGGTAATTTTAAATTTTTTATGAATTAATTTTATATCATTATTATTTTTATTATCAATGATATTTTAATTTTCATTATTATTTTATTATTATATTATATTATTATATTATTTTATTATTATATTATATTATTATATTATTTTATTATTATATTATTTTATTATTATATTATATTATTATATTATTTTATTATTATATTATTATTATATAATTTGCATGTTATCTGTAGTATTTATATTTATGTAATTAGCTGCCACCGGGTTATGTCCATTTGCAGTTCAAATAAAATTATCTTATCTTATATAAGTGTGTGTGTGTGTGAATGGGGTGAGGATAGGACAAGGAAGAGGAAGGGTAGAACGCGCGCGGTCTACCCGATTGTTAGGGTCCTGTCCCGGCATTTGCCTAGTATTCATCGGAGAAAGAAAGGAAAACTACCTATCCGAGCAGCCGGGCGCTAGAATTCTCCTTCAGACAACGACAGAACTCGACCTACCTAACAAACTAGTGTCCAAAACCGTTCCACCATCGGGACTCGAACCTAGAACCTCCCGGTCTGAGGCACCAGGGCCTTACAACTCCCACATAACGCGGTGGAAACCATTACGGCGGCGCGCTCTGTTGTATCACCTTCGTACAGGAACTAAAAAACGAACTGCTGCCAAAAATACTTGAAACGTGTGTGGCTGCTGCGTGAGTTCGCGGGTCGCAAGCAGGCCCATAATGTTACAAAAGATAGCGCCGATGTTCGCGCTTTCTTCAGGGGTTCCTTATGTGTGTATATTATGAATAGTTGAACATTTAAAAGACACTTTTCCTATTTCTCACAAATAAGCCAATATGTATGAGCGGAAGTTGGCGAGCCTAATCTGCAGCTATGCCTGGCGACACTAGCGCCTTCTAGAGTAGCACCCTCCAGCTTCGTCCCCTGTTGTGATGGAGAGTTGCAAGGCCCTGAGAGACACTGCAGTGACATTACATTACGCCCTGAGCCACCTCTCTCGGTTTCGGCGCCTACCTACACGCCGATTTGCGAGGGAGTTCCTCCTACGGTGGCAGGGCAAAGCCCGCGCCGGGAGGGGTTCAGCTCACGACACGCGCTGTGTAGTGCAAGTGTGCGTGTAAGGGGAGATGGCAAACCGGGGAAGAGGAAGAAAGTCCAGGCTAGGTCCGTGACCCGTTTTGTAGGGTTCTGCCCCGGCATTTGCCTGGTGTTGAACGGAGAAACCACAGAGAGCAGTTACCCGGAAGATTTCTCCTCCAAATTGAGACTGAGTTGGACCCAGTTAAGTAGCTGGTGTCGAAAAGACGCCATTGGGATCGAACCCTAGTTACAACCGCAACAGTCAGTGGTAATGCTAGATAAGGAAGCACTAAGGAGAATGTTGGCACATTCGCGGCCAAATTAATTCACTTTGGCGCCGTACTTGGAATTCAATCAGTTTTGACAATTTTTTGAAGATAATTAAGAGAAAATAGCTTACATTTCAAACCTGGATAATACAATACAAATTTCGATTAAATTTGATACAAAAGTTTAAATTTGACAAAAATTTTTGAAGCGATGAATTAGTAACAACGATGTCTTCGTTTTCAACATCAATATTTGAAAACATCGATTTTGTTAATGTATTCCCACAGGAAATGCCTGTACGGAACGAATAACAGTATAGAATGGATTGGCAGCCAATCAGAGGCAAGGTATCAAAAATATGTTAAGTGTAACTTCATTAAGTGAACGAGACATTCCACAACGCGTTTATTGGCAAAAAGTGATCTTTGATTACTCAACATGCCCTTTACTTAGATTTATTTATCGTGGCGTCTCAAGGTCACGCACTGAGAGCAATGACTCCAATTGGGAGCTGTAGTGACGTTGCAGTTCCCTATGGCAGTCTGCTTTCCCCCTCAGTTTTCGTGCGTAACCTTGAGATGCCACGTTAAAATAATCGAAGCATAAAAGTTGATAATGTTTATTCTAAAGAAATAGATGTCTAAATAGGGAAGCTGATATATCTGATTTATGTACCAAATAACTAACTACCACTAAGAAAGAGAAGGTTAGCTATTCATTGCAGCACCAGAAAAATTATCGGGTATCCTACGCATACATACATATGCTCAGCCCATCTGCAAATCTTGAAGAATATTTGAAGACGTCTTTTCTTCGAAATTAATGAAAGAAACTTTCATTTCAATTCGTTGTCCGAGTGGTGGAGTAATTTTCAGCACACCTCTGTAATCACAAAAGTCCTATTTCACAAAACTGTTGATATGAATATATCAGCATTTTATTAGAAAGGTTGGGTACATCCTCATACAAGGTCCACACTACATATGAAACATGTCCGATCGTGAGTGGTTTTAGAAGGAAAGAATTCAAATGAATTTACTGCACACGAAACATACAAATAAGATAACAAGCGTCAACTTGTGACGGAATGAAAGAGTAACATACATACTTGGCGCACGAGGGCCTGCCTTTGCGATGGAATATCTCTCAGCATTTCGCGTCTCACTCGTGCCGCTAGATGTATGATCGCCAGGTCTGCTCGATACGGTCGCAATCATGCGACATCTAGCGGCACGGCCGAGAAAGCCGCGAAATGCCGTGATATTCCATCGTGAAGACAGGCCCTCACGCGCCAAGAAATAAAAACCCAAGTATAAATGTCAGATTACACCGTCCACCAGCCGCTGGCCCCATTCTCACCGGTCCTTACATGACCAGTTCCAATAGCGGATCCGAGGGGGAGGGGGGGCAGGTGGGCCATATCCTCCCCTCCTCCCCAAAAAAAGACATAGAGTTTCCTCATCTTACCTTCTTTTATTTGGCAAAACTGATTTAAATATTTATTTATATTTGAATTATGAAATTATTTAAAACATATTGTATATATGTCAGTGCGACTTTCCTCCTTTCCCTCCCACCGGAAGCCACTAACACGAGACGCGAGAAGCCACTCCCACAAGATACCACAATTACGAGAAGCGAAAGCCACTAACACGAGAAGCACACAAACGAACAGCTCTGGATCAGGTTTTCGTCGAATTTTCCTGATATCTTGAGAAAATGAGATGGTCCCTTGTTTTGCTTCTGGACTTTGAGGTAACTTGATTATCTGTGCACGTCTTCTAGAGTTCAGTTAGAAATAAAGTTATTCAAATTATCGTTATCCATGGTGCTGTGACAGAAGTATATTCCTTCATGAATGACAAGGATTAGAACCCAAATCTATAGATGATTAGCATTTGAAAATATATTTTATTACATCGGAATATATATTTTTTTAACAATTCTTACCAAAAACGCTTGTTTCTTTCTGTATTCAGATTTCAACTTTTATATGGTTTATGGTAGGGATCCCAGAATTAAGAAGTGCACGTAGATACGAAAAATTTACAGGCACTTCTGAATTGTCGCAGTGTCCCTGCAAATTTTAGTAAAGAAAAATTTAATACAAATGCGAAAAATAATTAAATTTAACATGTTGGGTGACCAGTATTTCTGGAATGTCGCTAAGAGCAGAATGGTCTCTAATATATTCCGCCAGAAGCCAGTAGCGATGCGGCAGAACAGATATCTAATATATGCTAGAGGCCTGTAGCAGTGCGTAAGATGTGAACATTTTTGTTCTAATACCAATATACTGTTAAATAAAATGGAATAAAATTATAGATTTTTATTAAAATTTAAAACAATCATATTAAAAATAATCATCTCAAACATCGTAGTTTGTATAAAAAATTATCTTTTGCCTATTTCACAAGGATTGGATATGAAGTCATGGGCAACGTCAGGTATTTTTCTAGTATATGATAAAACTTGGAGTTCTTTTTTTTTTCATTAAAGAACTTTTATAAAAGAAATCTTTTGCAACAGATATTTGACCATCTTCATTTTCAGTGTACAATCGGGCTTAGAACCAATGACAACAAAGTAGTGGGGCGAGCAGAAAATTCGAAATAGAGGACGTACGAACTTATTCGAAATGTTCCTCGAACTCCGTCAGTCACCCTTCCAGTTTTCAGAATTTCCATGAAATACTCTTTGATGGATTGATTAATATCACTAGCAGCTGCTTAGTCATTAATCTCGTAAGTGTAGTACATGGAGGGGGTAGCATGACTGCGCTGCTCGTGTGAATACCTCCATTTAAGTCAATGCTTTGCCAGCAGTCACGCCACTCGGAAGCGCTGCAGATTGGCGGCGTGTGAAGGGGCGTCTGGGGGATTCTAACACGAAATCCTAGTCTATACTGTTATGTCACCTCAACCTCAGCGTTCTTGTCCAGCAAGGTCGGCTTACCCATTTAAGAGGTGTGTTCTCTGCAATCCATTTGCAGCTAAGTCCCTCCTAACAGTATACTCGTTTCGCTATGAAGATTTTTGTCTCGAAAGAAACAATTACAGTAAACTACCTCCAATCCAACCTCGATATCACTGATTACCTTCCCCTCCTCATCGGGTTTTCAACTCCTCGATGGACTCTCTGGACCCCTCCCCAACGGATTTTCAACTCCCTTTCACATTTCTGCGCGATGTCAGCACCAAATACACTGTAATGATTTTGTACGTAAGCCCCCCGTGTGGTTCATGGGCAGAGTACTAACTTTCCGTGGAGCGATTCCAGATTCGATTCCCGGTCGGGGCAATAAGAGAGCTGAAGCTTTCAACAATCGTCTGCTTCTAGAGCTGTTTGACGAAATAAAAGCTCAGACAAGCCTCGAATACTAGATATGGTGAAGGGTATACGTCTTGCTTACCATACGTCTTTCTTAACCCCAGGCGTGGATAAGAGAAATTGAAATCGAGCCCAGACCTAGCCGGCAAAACTCGGATTAACCCTACCCAAAAATGCCAAAACATTTACACGCATTCTTGTAGGTGTTTTTATTGATCCGACCCTATTGTGTATCGACCCGGTCCTGGCCCCTTGAGCAACAGAAAGGAGGGGGTGGCTAGATCCACTAGTGGAGGTTATAACTTTCAGTGCACCGATTTACACGCTTCTAGCGGACGAACGATTCATGAGCGCATGCGCGCCCTTGCTAAAACTCCGAAGCCGTCCGCATGTGTAGATCAGTCGTCAGAATCCATGTTTAGTGGGGCCTTGATATGCAGGGCCGTATTAACAAGAAGGAACGTTAGACACACTGCCTAGTGCCTACGAACATGCGCGGCCACCTGATACTTTTTTAGCTTATATCAGCCCTAAAAATTAATAAACCACATATACTCAAAATTATAGATTTCTTAAACATAAAAAATAACTTCAATAATATACATTAAAATGCAATGTTTAGGTCTACAATTAGAATAAAAATTTGTAAATCAAAATCAAAATCAAAAAAGGAGATAACTTTCAGTCACAAAAGATGAAGTAAAATTTCGAATGAATTGTGGTATCTGTATTCCTCTAAATTTTCGTTTTTGTTGGTTTTTTTATTCCAAAAATGTTACTAATTCCAGTTTAATACGGTCCAAAAATTTTTCTCAGACCTACGAAAAAACGCGCCGAGGGCCTACTTCACGCTTCAACCCTGTTGATACCAAAAAATCGATACACAGCAAAACGTCTGTCTGTCCGTTTGCCTGTGGTCAACGCTATCTCGTAACCATAATACATTTTCTCCAAAATTGATATTCCCCTACAGGTTTAAATGAACTCTAAGGCTTTGGGGTTTGAAATGGATATTTTGATTTTTAAGGGTCCTTTACATGATGTCTCAACATTTTCAAAATATTCTCAAAAATTGCTCAATTTTTTTTATTAAACATCCTTGGATAGCGCAAAGGTCGCTTAGAAGAATGATGCAGGTCTCGCTTCTGTTAAAACCCAAATTTTTCGAAAAGTTAAATTTTCTTCGTCATCTTCCTACAACTACAATATTCAAGATTGGGATTATTTTCCACAACATGATATCAAAAGACTTCCCTTGACTTGTCACACTTTCCTTTGTCAAGAAACTCAGTTTTCGTCCTCACCGAATCAAACCAGCAAACCAGACTTCAAGACGCAATTCATTGAAACTTTACAGTCTGGCTGCCTGACTAAGTCGCAAACCTTTAGATGAGGACATTGGCGGCTTCAGAGATAATTTGGTGTGGGGGCACAAACTTCTTGAATGGGAATATGCAAGCCAGGTGCAAAAAAACAGTGAATGTAGTATAGGTCATTGTGGTAGAAAGATTCTTTCATCATGTACTAGGTTGTGCACTTCTGCACCCTACAGGCGAATCAGAGGAAACCTATTTGAAAACGGAATTAAAAAGCTCGTAGTTTGGACATCCTGCAAGAAAACATTTCCCTAGCAATTCACCAATCTCAGGTTGCGCTCGCCAGTGAGCTTTAGTGTAGCTATAATATTGAGATCACTGGCGTCCGCAAGATGGCCGCCATTTGCAAGTCCCATGTTGCAATTTCCACAACTCCAAAGCATTGAGCACACGGCAACACCATATTTGGCTACACTGTAAAAGGAAACATTTCTCGAACATTCCTACGAAGGCAAACACGGAAGACGAAATGACGGGCTTTTTGGATTCTGAAATCTGAGAACAACGTGGCCAACGACTCTTAATACCAAATACCACACAAAAGGAAAGAAACGATGGGTGTGTAATATTTGGGAGGGCAGTGCTCCTTGCACGTCCCAGCCGCAGCCGCCACTGGATGCGATTCGCGCACACGGTAGGCACCGCGACACATTCCCACGGAAGGGAAGCACGACTTAGCACAGGAAGGATGTGAAAAGGACGAACGCATTGATTCAGTTAGAGATATTTATTACAATTAGTTTTTACCCGAAACAGTAGTTCTCCTGCGAGATAAACAACACTGGATGTCATTACTCGAGATAATCTGGCAATACGTCCCGTCGTAGGAAGGAATTGAATCCACAGAAATCTTCACCACTTTTCCATTTCTACTTCACGCTATTTTGAGTTACTTACTTCAAAATGCTTGAGATGTCTGTTAAATAAAGGTTGAGTTGACATCTGTTCTCCTTTTTTAACATTGTCCTGTCCCCCCTCCTTTTTTAAATTTACATGGCATGTTGAATTCAAAATAAAACTAGCATTATTTTAAAGTAATTTAATTCATTAAAGGGATTTCAAGTCTTGAATATACTATACATTTTTACTCAAATAAATGTTATGCATAATAAATAGATTAGGCTTATTTTGATATAAAACTTACTTATAATTATTGTTTGATGGATAATGAAGGTGAGTTAAGGAGCGAAGTTATCTATCCAATCAAAAGTTTTCACTTCAATGAAGCAAAGTATAATATGATTTTGAAAGACTATTAATGGCTTGGAATTGAGTACATTGTCTATACATCATGGAATATAAAAATATAAAATGCCCTCCTTCTCATTGAAATGTCCTTTTTTTAAGTAAAATGTCCTCTATTGGGAAAAATTTTTCTAGTAACCCTGAATTAAGGTTGATCAAAGAACTGTACCTGGGTTCCAACTCATGTAGCCACAGTAAAGAGGGAATATTGTACATGTGTCTTATGAAGAAAATAAAGAGATTCCTTCACAAAATATGTCTGTTTCTGGTAATGCTTAATTGAGGTCACCGTTTTACCAGGTTTCTCTGTATATAAGCTGTACTAAAAATGTTTTGTTAACAAACCAGTTTATTTTTGTTATAAGTTCTAAATGTAATTTTTTTAAAAGAAAAAAAAATATTTTCTCCATTTCTTTTCATTTTATGCACTCTTACTATACCGTTCTCAAAGAATCTTTTGAAAAAACATTGAAATGAACTGAAATTGAAGAAAAGATTTGCGAGCACTTTAAGAAAAATATTGTAGGCCAATTTTGAAAAGTGCCACTTTTGATTCAACTATAAATAAAATCTGATAACTTAAAAAGGTAAACTTTGAAGATTTCACATTGGGGTATCCCAGGACATTTCTTTCTGAAAACACTTTTTTGCTACCTTAAACAATGTCAGAGACAACTGATAAATCAGTTGATTAATCTTTAACTTGTAAACTTTATCAAATTAGTCTTTGGTCCTTTAAACAAACTACAATTTATTAACTATTAAATATTATATATCACATTCCACAACATTTCAATTCAAATATTACCTGGCAGTATTAATGTTAAGGGATTAGTGGGGTATCCCAGCAGGACAAACATGTTTTTGAAATTTAACAGGAATTGATACAGCAAAAACCACATAACATGTATAACACTGAAGGTGAAGTTTATAAAAGTGTAAAGATTCATTTCAGTAATAGACATCCATGGGTTAAATTTAATGGAAGTAGCTCACAGTTAGGCAATGATCAGAAGGGAGTGCCTCAGACAGTACATTCATATCTTCATAAATTATTTCAACCTACAAGATCTTCCAAAAGTACTATAACCATTTAAGTTAACTTTCAGGGTGACCACTCATTTCCTAGAACAAATTTCCCTGACTATTTCCACTCTTCCAGTGAATTAAAGTGCTTTTCCCTGACAAGATTTGCAATTTCACACAATTTTTTTTTTTTAATTACAGCTATTACCTACAAAATGGTCAGTGCTCTTATAACAAATTGCCAATATTCTTCACCAAATAAAATTTGAGCAAAAAATAATACTGTACTTATCTTTTTAAGAAATATTATCTAGTTTGATAACCCTCCCAAATTTTTTTTCCTGACTTTTAATGGTTCTTCTTCTAATTCCATGACTTTTCCCCTTTCCCAGAGCAATGAAATTCCACTATTTTTCCAGAAAGTAGCGATCTGAAAGATTACCATTTCCCTTGTAAAATTTTCACACGTGTAAAGAGCTAGGTTTAATAGCAAACAACTCTGTTTAATAACAAACAAGTTTGCTTATGACTAGAGTCCAGAAGTTTGGCAAAATGCCTAGTTACTATTGTTAAAAGTTTTTGACTTTTAACAATAGGAATCACTTAAAAATACTTCTGGTGTTGTTTTAGTGTGATTTCATTTTGCATTATTTTCGTCACTCTCATCATTACTTTCCTTTTTTTCTCCTGGCATCAACCTCAACCAAGCAGGAAACATACCTGCAAGCATGAGCAACAAGAAAGTACAGTTGTGTCTGTGGAAATGGAGGCTCAAGTACCAGGGAGTATCTAAATGAAAGAGGAAGCTCATACCAGTCAAGAGTTCTGATTTTTTTCATATATGCTGACATGCTTTGTTAGTTCACAAGGAATTCCACCTACCCTTTGTCTATGGTCTATGATCCTTTTGTATACCCTACCCTACGGTCTCTGATCCATTCTGAGGACTGAACTTTCTGAGTGTGATATACCACTCACAGTGTTGGCAGTTACCCAAGTGCAAAGAATGGAAAATGTAATTCTATTTTCATGGAGGCCATTTTACGATTCAACTGGGAGTTCATTAAGCATTTTGAAGGGACAGCATCGCAAGTAACACAAACTCGAAGTCATTCGTCCATAAGTCAAACTCAAAACCAGATGGTCGTGTGGAATCTAGATAAGAAAGAAAATATTGTTTCTTTGCATCTAAATGCTAATGCAAATTTTAAAGTTTGAATAAAAATACAAATTACCTGAATTATTACTTTTTTGCAATAACTGTTTACATGTGATTTTTAATTGTTTTTATGACTTTTAGCACCCTTCCCTTAGCCAGAATAACTGCCTTTTTGCCTGCCTATTACCAGTAATATAACTGCCTACCCTTCTGGTCTCTACTTGTGTCATGTTACTTTATTTTAGAGGTGCAGAGAGTCAAGGAGAAATGAAAGGTACTGACCAATTTGATATCAATTTGCTGGCAGTTAAATGGAAAAGTTTTAATTTTTCCAATTTTCTCCTTATATTGGGGACAGTCAGGTATGACAAAGTTATTCAGCCACTTTTATCCGTTTATTAAAATGGCATTTTTAAGGGGCTGCTCTTCATCTTCAGGTTGCAATACTTACAATGTATATAATTAACAATTAACTGAATTGGAAGGTTGTGTTGTATTAAAACATTGAAAACCAAACTCTAAATTACATACATTTTTCTATAAATAGGTAAACGCCATAAAATAAAAAGACAACAAATACTGGGACATTGCACAAAAAACAAATACCATCACCCTACCACATTGGATTGACATAGTTCAAGTTTATCCTTAGCTAAACACAGGTATATGAGAAAAACATTTGTGATATCTCTCATAGATTAAATTCAATCTCACGATATACTACTAATTTTAACCATTCAATGAATATTTCCAAAGTATGAATTCTGAATAACAAACCCCAAAAAAATGCAAGTTTGCTTTCTGAGACAATACAAACCTGGAATGCAACATGTTTACAGACAAGGACAATACAATACTTTTCATTCTAAAACAATGATAGTTGTAATTTCCATCCACTCTATGAGACAAAAAACATCAATAGTTCTTAACTGTGGACACTTTACATTTTGTAGCAATTTTAAAATTTAAGTTTACAATTAAAGAAAAATAAAAGCATCTGGACTTTACTGTTTTAACAGCAATATATATTCTTGGCTGGAGGTTCCCTTCCCCAACCACTTTATTACATTTATCCTTTCTTCTCGATCTCCTCTTCTTCCCCTATCTCAAAGCCAAATTTTCCCTTCATGCCAGTTGCAATTTCACCCTGCACTTCTACAAACTTGTACTACACAGTGAACAGTGTGTACATGGTGCCAGTTGACACAATGGGTTTATCCTTTGTGTTGGGAAATCACATATATATTATTCCATGTTAAAGGAGATATCTTGCAAGAGGAAGCTGATGATATTTATGCTTTGAGTAATGTCCCTTTAACACTGTTTTAAATGTTATTTTATAGATTTAACTTGTATATAAATTATAGTTCATGTTTTCACTGTTTCAATGTTTTAATACAATGCACCACATCATTCAATTTCATATTGCTAATTATATACAATAATGCAGTTTGCCGTTTGATGATGAAGAGCAGCCTCATTGAAAAGTCATTTTAATAAAAGTCTGACTGAATAACTTCTTAATTGATTGACCTTAATATATGAAGACAATTGAAATAACTATATCAATTGAATTGTTTGTTTCACAAATCTGACAAATGCAATAATCTAAAACATACATTAGCGACGGATTATTGTTCCAAGACGATATTCACATTGTATAGTGCGTGCGTGCGTGCGTGCGTGTGTGTGTATGTGTATATGTATATATAAAACATTTATTTATCAACTGCTTTAATAAATAAAAATATTTTGAAATAGAAAAATTGAGAGACTGTTGGTCATTTTTTTCAAAATGAGGAATGTGGAGTTTTCTGAAATAAAGAATTCATTGATCACATTATAACATAAATTTTTTTAAGCTTAAACATGTGCAAGACAATGAGTATTGCTGTGGGTTAACTGAGATTTATAGCTAGTGCTAAAATGGCATGAGTAGAGATGAAGAAGCATAGGTGAAAAAGTTTAAATATTTATGTGTAATAATAGATAATCAGTTTGACCTTTCACAAACTGCTGAATATTAGTTCCTATACAATTAGAGACTATACTAAGAGTCAAAAAGAAAAATGATATAAATTTTAATAATGATATTAAATGCTTTATATCATGCTTATATATGTCTGTAGCAAGTATTGTACCTCAGTTGATGGGTCAGATACCTCATCTCAAGAAAAATTAAATAATATTTTGAACAAATGCTGAGATTGGCCCTCGCTTTGCTTCTAGACTTAAATGTAGATGTCCGTGCCCATTTCCCTGAGCTCAGTGGAGAATATAGGTACTCCAATAATCTAGCACCATTTTCTCACTGCAGAGAGTCAATTCCTTTACAGAGGGCATAATAAGGGATAAAAGCCAAAATCTATACCTGATAAGAGTTTTTCACATAACAGTTTTTCAATAATAGTGAAAAATATTTTCTTACTAATTCTTGCCAAAAGGGCTTGTTACTACCAATATTCATAATTCAACTTAAGATGTTCACAAGTTAGGGAAGAAACCTCAGAGTTCAAGAGACCTTGTTTAGAATACACCCTACAGTAACAGTTTTTAACAATTTTTAATGTTAAATAAAAAAGCAACAAGAAAGAACCATACCAAAGTACTTTTTGTGTCATAATTTTACCACTCTCTTAGATGGAAGGATACAGCAACGATTCAAGTGCTGACAAGGGATAAAGTACACTATTAAACAAGAACTACACTGATAATGTAAGTTTTATTTTAAGAGATTTGGGTTATCTATTTACTCTTAGATGGACAACCTTTTACCATCTTCACCTAAGAAATATAAAAACCATTACTTTAGACCAACATTTTCAGACTGACTAATTAATTGAGGAGTCACGAGTTCCATAAGGGTATTGCATTTTTTTGCGAGGGCAGTAATCTTCCTCCACTGGATGGTCAGATCCCACACAGACCTCATGTCAGTTTGCAATGTCTCCCAAATCTAGGTATCTCCCAGCAGCAGAGCGCTGTTCCAGCCAGGACAAACTAAGCACCCAACCGGTCTCCCGTCATGTGTGATGGTATTGTGCATCAAGTGTAAGTCAACACACTCTGGGAATATTTAAAAGAAAAGCAGAATATTTCACAGAAGAAAGGAAATGTGCTACGCAAGCCATACCTAACTTCAGAATTATTACATACTTTCACTGTTTGATAATCGATAGTCATAACATAAAATAATCTATATCTTCTATAAGTTAAAGCATAAAAAAGAATCTGAAGCCGGTGCTGGAGTTTACTCCATATTATTTAGTTGATATACAGCAATTGGAACTAACAGAACACAATTTAACAGATAAGTTTTGATCGTACAAACAGCACAGGCACAGATAAATGACTTATACAATATACATCTTAAAAAAAGTAGGGGTATAGTACTACCTCTGCAGCTATATAAGCCATCACATCTTTAAAACTTACAGCTAACAACTAAAGAAAGGAAATTATTATCCAAATGCTAACTAAATAAAATAAAGTAGTTAAAATACAATGGGTACTTGGTCATTGTGATCAACAAGGCAATAAACAAACAGACTTTCTGACCCAGAGAGAAACCAAAATACTAATACAAAATTAATGACACTGTATACAAATTATGTGAATGGTTTGAGAGTAATAGGCTAATAATAATCAAAGATAAAACTAATTTATTTTCATCAATACCAAAATATAAATTTTTAATGTCCACCTATAGAGATTCATACAAATACATCACTTCCATGGACCAAACAAAGTTTTTGGGGATTTGGCTAGACAACACACTGAAATGGAGACCACATATTCAAGAACTAACAAGATTGAGCAAGATGTTTTGCTTTACGACACAGGACAGCACTGCAAATGGAATCGGCTCGATTGTTGTATTTTGCTCAATTTCATTCCACTTTGTTATATGGAATAATATTCTGAGGTAATTCATCTCGTGCCATATCAATTTTTAAGCTTCAAAAAAGAGCAATTAAAATAATGATGCAAGTTAGTAGAAACACAAGTTGTAGACAACTCTTCAAAACACAACACATACTACCATCACCATGCATGTATATTTATGAAACATTAATATTTGTAAAATATAATTCACAACTGTATACGAAGAAATCACTTGAACATGCTTATAATACAAGGAACAAAGAAGACCTGTTTGTAATACCTGTCAACACTAACCTATGTAAATATAATTTCTTCCATACAAGACTTCGTTTGTACAATCATCTACCTAAGCACCTCAAAGATATGCCTGATCCGGGAGCATTCTGGAGGGGTCTGCTTTCCTTTTTGTCCAGTCATAACTTTTACAATGTAGATGAATTTCTAAATTATAAGACTATTTAGTGAAGAATGTGTGTTGGAGCAGAGTGTGTTTATGTCTTGTTTAGATGTGTAATTGTTGTTTATATAAACAAGGTTGCATTGAGCATATATATATATATATATATATATATATATATATATATATATATATATATATATATATATATAAGCATGATGTATATATGCGTTAGATATGTAATTATTGTATATGTAAGCATAGGTTGTCTTTGTAAATATTTTTTGTTCGGTGTTTTGTATTGTGCTGTATTTGACTTGTCCCATGTCACATGTTATGACCAGCTGGATCAATAAGGTATGTATCAATCTATCTCAATAAATTAAGCTGTTCAATATCATGTCCTTCGGCCAAATTAACAATAAACAATCTTATTAAGAACCAGACAAGATAAAATCGCATATATGAAACTAAACATAAAACATAGCATTCTTTGTAGAGAGAATTCCATATCCCTGAAGCAGTAATAGTTTTCCTGATGTGAATGGGTCATAATTTCCTAACAGGCCATCTCTACATACTAAATATATACCCATCACCAAATTAATGTGGATGATAGATTTATAATAAAATATTTTCTTCAGAATTGTTTATCATCTACTGTTAACATATGGGTTATTATTGTAATAGTATTTTTGGTCATTTGGAAATATGAACTAAACAAATAATGTATACAGAATTAATAAATACAACACATCAAGAAATTAACTGGAATCAACCACATTTTCAGACACTTCCAATATGATATCTTCTAGTTCCTTTACTTATTTAAATAAAGTAATGTTACACAAATTACAAAATCATACACAAAACTTCACACCTTTATTTTCACATAAGGTTCTCTTAACAGTTAGTTCACAAAATATTGCTGTACAACACTTACTATTGTGGAATTGTTTGGCCAAAGCAGCATCATACAGCTTCAATTTCTCATTTAATTAACAACTTACTGAGTTCCGACTGGTTCAGACAGACTATTAATACAAATACGCTCCTACTCGACGCGTCAGCAACAGATTTTTTGACAGATCCGAAAAACAAGTGAACAACACGATCAGCATGCCCATAATTGCCGAACAGTACTTCCAACTTTGTAGCTATAACACACTAACTAAAGACCTATCGCCCTTGCACTCTGTCGATGATACTACGATTTTTTGCTATTTGAGCTATAATCTATTTCTATCAGGCGCGGATCCAGTCGATAATTTTGTGGGGGCCATCATAGATGTTTGTTAAATAATAAACATCTGCTATTATATTATATATTATTTTTGTAGTGTATGGACGAGACTACTCGATATTATTTTTTTAAATAATTACATGATTATAAAAGTAATAAATACATTTTGCCAAATAAAAAATAAAAGAAGGTAACAAACGAAAATAATACGTCTTGGCGGAGAGTCATGGTCCCATGCTCCCACCCACCCCTGGATCCACCACTGAATTCTACTATTTATAAACACACACACGCTATGTGTGTCTGCGCGCACGCGTGCGTATGTATACATATTAAATATGAATATATTAATAAATACATATTAGTGGCATAGCCTCAATGTATGCGAGTAATGTGTTACATTCAGTTGTTTTCCATCACTTTAAAATATTTTCAGTAAAGTATTTTACTTTCTTCCGTAAGTAACTATTTTTCTATTCCCTCTCACCAAAATATTTTCTGCAGCATACAATTAAACACTATACTGATTATCAAAAAAAATTATGTTTATTTTAACAAAACAGTGATATATATTGAATTAGTTTACATTTGTATTGCATATTTTTTTAAAGACGTAATATGTTTGTAACAAATAATGTACTTCAGCTTCCAGGTCAATGACCCCCATCTCGATCAGGTTTTCGTCCAGTTTCCCTGATCCACTGAGCAAATGCTGAGAAATGCCCCTTGTTTTGCTTCTGGGCGTAAATGTTGCTTCACTATGCCCACGTTTTGTTCAGCTCTCTTTTTGTTGGTAATGGTAGGAGTAAATGTTAGGGCGAGTTACTATTTTGTTAGCAATGCATAAAATATATGCCTGGAATTCGTTAACCAATGCAAATAAGTTTTCTATAACTCGGGAACGAAAATGTCTAGTATTTTTCTCTTCAAATATTGCTAATCTCGCGCTTTTTGAATTTATTTTCATTTATTTATTTTAAACTTTTACTCATCTTTCAACTATTAATGATTAAAATGATGGGAAGGGATTCAGGAACTCCGGGAAACGTAAGCAGATGATCTTCACCCCCATTCGTCACATACAGATTTTGCTGTTTGTTGTTGGGTTTCTTTTATAATAAATAAATATAAAATCTAAATCAAATAACCATTTACGTGCGCTGTCCAATAGGCGTTAGTCCCCTCGCCGGAAGTGACGGGCCGAGAATCCCTTGAACGACATCGCTTCGTTGGCGACGTCATTGAACTCTCGGCCATGCTCTGTGTTTTCGACTTCCAGACAAGTGGTGTTGCCTCTCACAACACAGGATTCTAAGTTTTCATTGACGATTATGTATCCCCTCCCAAGAACCTTCCATACTCCCTATTCGGATAGTCATAATTCGGCAGCAGGCCTGGGAATCCCAGACGTCACGTGCGATTGTGGACTCCGAATCGGAGGTCTGCCATGCATGCAAGTGTGCCAACTTTGCCTAGGCAAATACCTACCTGATTAAATACAGCTGGGTAACTACATGTGGGTGATTTAGCAAGCCTGACTAAACAAGGACACTCCCTTCACGTATTGGGAGTATGCGCACGTCATAGCGACAGCACTACCGATCTGCACATGAGCAGATGCACTGAAGTAGTGTGTTCGAACGTTAAGGCATTCGAAATCACTATCGATATCAATAAGGGGTGAAGTCGAGAAAGATTTAATGATAAATTAATACTGATTTAATTTATCCAGTGAAAGAAGAGTAAAAACTGTATGTGACGTAGGGGGGAAAAGATTATCTGCGCACGTTTTCTTGACTTCCAGAATCCCTTTCCGACATTTTAACTATAAATAGTTGATAGATGAGTAAAAGTATAACATAAATAAATAAAAATAAATTAACATTTTTTTTAAATCGCATGATTAGCAATATCTGAAGAAAAAAATCATTTCGTTTCTGAATTGTAGAAAACGTATTTGCATCGGTACTAGGGTGGTGCTTCACAGTTCATAGGTGTGGTTAAATTCAAGTAAGACAAATTTTTGTTAAATTTGCTAGCAAGTGAATATATATAATGCAATTAATTAAACTAAAAATGCTTCCTATGAATACCGGTTTATATCATTTGATCCACTAACTAGAAATGATTATATATACGCTACGTTTTTGATCGCCTATTATTGGTCGGAGGAACCACAGAAAAATACCGATCATATCATCTAGCCACTAGAATTCTCCTCCAGACAGCGACTGAATTCGATCTAGCTAAATAGCTAGTGTCGAAAATCCTTCCGTCAACTTCGGGACTAGGATTTCCCGGTCAAAGGCACTGCAATGGCATCAACTGATATCCTGAGCAATTAAAGTCGGTTTTAATGCTTTTACCATACCTTCTAAAATCACAAATTCAGATGTCTCATAATAAATGTTACAAACTCCTGCGGCGTATATTGTAGAAGGATCGAGGTCTTTTTGCCATAAAACGAAAATGTGACACTAGCCCCTGCTTGTTAGTCAACTGCTCATGTGTTCGGCACGTACTCGAAATAGACACCGGGAGAGATGACCCGGGGATGCTCAACTGATGTCACTGCAGTCCCTCTGTCCGGAAGGTAGTCCTGACTTTACACACTTGCTTGTCAGCTAGGTAGAATTCTAGCGGCCGACCACTCTGGTCGGTAGTTTCTCCTATCAATACCAGGCGAATGCCGGAGCAGTACCCGAACAAACGAGTCACGAACCGCGCGCGTTCTTTCTGACCCCTTCGTTGGCCTAATCTCACCACTTACACCAACATACACTACAGTACCACCCATGCCGGGAGACCGGTAGGGAGCCCGGAGCTTGTCCCGGCTGGGGTGGTGTTCTAGCGGGAGATACCCTGCTTTCTGGAAAACTCCGATAGTCAACGGCAGGTCGACGTCGAATCTTGCCATTTAGCGGGGAAGACCGCCCGCCCAAAAACATGCACTACACTTACGGGACGAATGACGTTTGTAGTTCACGAGCGCGGAATCACTAACAATCATCAAAATAGACTGCATCAGATCGTGACTTACCACACACTTGAGTGGATATGCTACGTATTTAGTAGTAGGCTACTTGCTTACGGACGTATACGAGTTATTATAAAGTTGGATACAATATTTTAAAAGCACGTAGTCGTTCTTCAGGTCCTACTTACGCCTTTGGACAAGGAGGCCCTCTGATCCAAATGTTCAATAAGTTTTGAAATGGAATTTTTGGGCGGTTGTAAAAGGAATCGACTGCTATTTGGTCGCATTTTTTCGAGAATTTTTTTGAACATTTTTCAAATTTTGTGATCGGTCGATCGGACTTAAGTGCCCATTTCGATTATTTCTATGGATGATGGTGTCTGAGTTGACTGTGTTTCAAGGGTAGATTCGAAAGTTTCTTCACTAAGGATTTCTAATTCATTAATTTCAGCAGCCTAGCAAAAACAAATAGCAGATTCATCTAGTTGTTTTTTTTTTAACACACAGTCAATATGTTCTTTACATCTAAATTGACAGTTGATATTTACTCCTAGTCAGTGGTGGATCAAGGGCCACAGACCACAGGTCCTAGAGTTTCCATTTGTTACCTCTTTTTCTTTGGCAAAATTGTTTAAATATTTTTTTCTTAAAATTATGTAATTATTTGAAAAATATTATTGTCAGATTATATATACACTACAGAAATTATATACAATATAACAACAAATTTTTATTATAAAATAAATTCTCTAAAGACCCCCTCCAAAATGTTTTGCAGGATCCGCCTGGCTCCTAGATGTTTCATGAGTTACTCTGTGAACAGGTTGATTGTGAATTCATGTATGAATAATTTCAGGAATTCTTATTAAAAGAAAAATTATTAAGCTGTGCAGCAATACAGAATGGATATTTTTTAGGTGAAGACTTGCTAGTGCATTTCTTGTGATTGTCCCTATGTCCTCAAATATGATAGTAATGCTTCTATTTATTACTCACAAGATATTGATTCTTATTATTTCTCAATAGTACATAGTAATACTTTGTAAGAGTAGAGTGCTACCAGTCAGTAATTTGTATTTGATAAAGAAAGCTTTCCAGGACGGTCTTGAATTCAGTTTGAAAATGCTTCTGATAATTTTTTTTAGGACCATTAATCTATCCATTTCTTTGGTGTTGTACCTCCCCATATATAAAAATCATGAGAAGAATATGTCATCAGTGCCACAGCTAGACAATTTGTCCTGGTGGTCCTGGGAAAATGCTGAAATGAGAATTAAAGTGAAATAACATCCCTTAAGACTCTGTTTGGGGTCTTTTTTGTCCCCAGAGACAAATAATGTTTTGAAACACTCTGAAAATTATTCACAGAAACTTTTCCTTTTAGATCTGCTATTTGCATCCAGTTTTACATATGTTGTAATCTTTTCAGTTTTCTAAGTTTGTTTCTTTGTTGGAAATAATTCGATTTTTTTGCAGTTGGAGTCAAAAATGACACATTTGACAACTTAATTACAAGAAAAATTCTAAAAAATCTATTCATTTCAGTTTTGTAATTTTATGTTGCTGTTTCTTAATGATAATTTGGTGGGAAACTGGATCACACTTCAATTGTCTGTTAAATCTGTTCAAACATTCGGTATCCTTCTAATTATAGACAATCACTTTCTTGGTTATTGAGTTTGTATGGAATTTTAGGTCAGTTAAAACCAAATAAAGGAACATAGATAAATGGGGAAGTGAGGGGAAATGTATAAGAATGTTTAGAGGAATGCTTAAATGTAATAAAAATAACACGTATGATCTTGACAAAACTTTGAAAACTTACGTTTCACAGCTCAACGTTTGGTTGGTACTTCAGGTATTGTGTCTGGAAAAACAGGAAATTAGGGAAACAATCGCAAAAATTTTAAAGTTAGAACATACAACATAAGCACAAATCAGCATTGAGGCTTACCTTGGTAAGGTTATTGTTGAAATATCACATCTAAAGCCAATAAAATTGCATTATATTCTATTAAAGGCCATCTTAAAGCTAATTAATTGTGTATGCACATAATTTGTGCAAGTCATATTTTCAAGCACAATTCCCATAAAAGAACCTTTTCAATATTAAATGTTGACCACCACTTAACTTACTCTCAGCAAAGTTATGCTTAATTTGTCTCAAAATTCCCATAGTAATTAATTAATTGCCATCTTTTGCAAATGACTAAAAATAAACTATTATAAAAATTAACCAATACTTCGAAAAAGGAAAATATTAGGATTCTTTTGATTGTTTCTTTCCAAGCATTCAAGTTAAATTACTTGCTTTGATCAATGATTTATTGCCTCATGTTTTGTATTTGCCGTCGAATTCTCATAAACATATTTAAAAATATTCATGGCGATATTTGAGTTACAGGTGAATTATTTGACATAGCTTGTAGAATGAATAGCCATGCCAATTCCTCTGTGCTTCAAATCCATTAAATCAAATGAAATCGTGTAAGTTGAACTAGGATTAATTCATGCTTTTAAGTGTGAACACTACATTAAAAATAATAGAAATAATGTTAAAGATTTATGTAGAATTGTTGCATACATTTTTATGTTACTTGAATAAGCATTGAAAATCAAGCTTGTCAAAGATCAGTTATTCAATTTAGCCAACCCAGAGACAACATAATGCAACACAAAAACTAAAAAACACTAATTTTTTAAGCTCTCTCAGTGCTTTCTTTTTTTAAATTCATTACTACTTCGTAACATTAAACTCTACCAAAAAATTTTGATTTAGATATTCCACTTCTAAAACTCCAATCTATCCATTTTTTTTGTTTTCTTCAAATGTTTTTCCATGATAAAGCAGGAAGAAACAGCAAATTAAGCCAATTGTCTGATCTTAAAATAACCCAAATGTTCAACAAATGAACAATCATTTGCAGTTGAACTCCAACCTCACTAATATATTGCAGTGAAATCCCCTTATTACCCCACATTTCTACTGCAAATATTTAATGTTTGTCACTGTGATTCCTTTCAATATTTATAAAACAGTTACACTGTCTGAAAGCTGAAAATGTAAAATTCAATAATCTTAATTTGAACATAAATCAAATATAAAATCCCTTAAATTCCATTTGGAGCAAGTTTTTACTGTAATTCTATTTTGTCTGTGTTAATGAATATGTGAAAATTTGGACTAAATTTGTGAACTGAACTTTAAAAGCCTCTAAAATTCTTTACACCAGGAAGTTGCAAAGGCATATTACCGAATACTTATTTATGATTATAATATTAAACAACAATGAAGAAATATATATCAAAGGGACAGGAACGTAAATAATAAAGTGACGATATATAATTATGAAATATTTATTACAAAATTGTCTACAAATTTTACATCAGTCTTATCATTAAGTGTTTATATAATTATTGGAATGCCAATAAAAATGCACTCCTCATAAAATTCAAAATTGTACAAGACCAGAAGTATACAGGGTCACACATGCACATGCTATCTATTAAGAAACTTTTACAGATTCACTTTGTCTCCATCCTCTTCCCCTGTAGACGCTTTCTTCTCAGTAGCATGCGACACTGGTGTCACAGCTGGGGCATTTGTGTGTGTGATTGGGACAACACGGTGAGGTCCTGTGGACTCTATTGCTTTCTTCGGAGCCTCTATGGATAAAACACCATCTGAAGAAAGTTTTGAAACCAGAGCATTTGGGTTTACATCATCCGGAAGTCTATAACGACGTTGGAACTGGCGTGAAATGAAGCCGTGTTCATCAGGCCGCTCCTCATGCTTGCCCTCAACAACAACAAAATTGTCCACCATTTTCACATTTATCTCATCAGGCTTAAATTGCTGAACATCGAGATTCACCTGTAAACAGAAAATTTATATTACAAATTTTACTTCCCCTCCCCCTAAGCAAGGGTAACTTAAGATTGCAAACAATTTTATTTACCTTAAATGCATCTTCGCTGTTCTGAATATGAGAAACGCCGCCGTTTCGAACAGTCTGATGACGCCAAGGACGAATATTGCCAGACACATAAGGACATAGTAAGGGGCGAACCAAGTCATCGTGGTGGTCACTTAAACCGAAGTTTTGGTTAAAGATGCTGCCCGTGCGAAAAGGGTACCCAAAATCGTTCAGGAAGTCGTTCAAGAAGTAGGGAGAGAGAGACATCTGCAATAATTACACACAAAACGTTTTAGAGAACAGAAAATAATCGCGCAGTAAAATAAAAGCAGGGGATCCCTAACGATTTTAGACAAATGCAATATTGAAAAAATTCCAAGGAATCTAATGAGATTCCTCTAACGTAATTGGAAACAAAATATAAACTACGTCGTTTATGGAACAATATTACGTACTGGAAATTACACAAGTGAATCAAAAGCGCATTTCCCCACAGAATTTATAACTCACCTCAAAACGACTCAAAACGAATTACAATCCAACGTTTGCTTACAACCAAAATCACACGAAACTAACACGTGAACAGCACAAATACCACACGACACTTAGCCGTCAATTCAACTGACAGCGGCGGGGTCCGCGGGCGAGTTTATATAGGCTCGCCGAACTTTCTCGACGCGTCTTGAAATCGATCGCTCTTTCTCGAGATACGGAGTATGATGTAAGGGTATGAGGTGAATAAATAATACCTCGGTGGAACCCTTACATTAGATATTATTATTATTATGGGCATATGGTCGATGAGGGCTCGCCCAGAAAAGGGACATTGGAATATTATGAAAGTATTTTTTCCATAAATGGACCCCTTCGTTGGTCGTGGCGCAGGGAAGTTTTCGAGAATGTTCCACCCCAGATGTCCAAATAAGGGTGGGAAATGGCACAAGGCGTGCGAAGTGATTACGAATTCTGCAATTTGCAAGTTTTCTATGTTGGCACCAAATTCTCACGATCATTTTCTTATAAGTTGATCACGGGTGGACAGAATCTTTTTTCCTTGACGTATGGCTTGTAAATGCTTTCAATTTCTGTCAATAAAAAAAGAATGCGATTTAACATTCTCATTGATGATCATTTAATATTTCCTTGAGTTTATTTTAAAAACTAGAAAGCAGTTTGAATATAAAAACAATACAAATTAATGTTGTTCTGTCTGTTTGAAATATTAGTGAGATAAAAACACGAAGTGAGTGATGTCCCCCGTAAGAAAATATGTACTTTCATATTAGTGTCTGATACCGTTCTAATTTTGTATAATTTATTTGTATCATATTGTGTGATTTTTTTCAGCCCGGCGAATCGCGCGTAAAGATGATTTTTATTTGATATAGTCTAAAGACTATCGGGCTTCGCACATGTAAGCGAACAAGTGGATTTCTTCATCCTACTCCAAACCTGAGTAATGACTGTTTCAAATATTGCCAGCATTAAAGATTTTGGTTTTCTTGTGCAATGTTTGTGATTCCTAATTTTCAATTATGTTATTCGGACGAAGTAGTAATATTGAGAGGCTGAAACACAAAGCAATAAATTGGTTTGAAATAACGGTTCGGGGTCAACAATATCATGAATATTAGAAATGTATTGTCATGTACACAGTTTCAATCAATGAAGCAGCGAAGGAATATCAGAAAACCACAAACACCAAGACTTCATGATAAAATCAAATTCTCAAAACTACACGAGAAAATCAATGCGAGCAACCACGGTCGTTGTTATGCACCACACGTCCGAACTATGTGGGGGGAAAGAGAGTTGCATCACTGAGGGGTGGTGACTAATTAAATATGTTTATGTTGTTTTTTTTCTATGCACTTTATTTACTTTATTTTTAAGATAAATGGTTAAAAACAAAATGTTTAAAAATTAAAAAAACACAAATATTAAATTCAAGTGAATTATTTTAATAAGTAAGTTCAATTTACCTATGAACGGGTGATTATTTATCATTAAAAACATAAGGACTAAAAATTTGGAAACAGTCCACAAATGGGTGGGATTAAGGAGAAGAAAGTATTACATTATCCTAAAAAGAACTAATAATCCAAATATTATCTTCCAATGAAGTCCATCCAAATCCAATTGGTTGTTTCCTAATGGTAACTTTTAATGTTCTTGAATTCATTACCTTGTCCTGTGAAATAATATTCCATAAAGAAAAAAACGTTTTATGAATGTTGTGAAGAGGTATAGAAATGGAAAAAGAAGAAGAAGAAAAGAAAAACAGTCTAACAGAAAGTGTAATAAATTAGAACATAATAGTTTTAAATTGAAGGTAGTTGTCATTTAGGAATATGAATGTATACCTTACTTCTGTGTAATGTCATGCAGACAAAAATGTCTGCCAGAAAGGAAAACTGTATACCTATTGGCGTAATATTAGTGTTTTGTTTCCAAATTGCCATTGGAAAATATCCAGTTGCTGCAGATGTGTGTTGGGTCTTCTTAAGTACAATTGTAATCAAAATGAAATAAAGATCACATGAACTTTGATTATTATTTTATAATTTAAATATTCAAATTTTTTGTTTTAAAATTTTAAGAATTAAAATAAAAATTTGACTTGGCTTTTAAAAAATAAATTTGACTTGTTGATAATATTTATAAATTATTTCTAAAAAATTCAAGTCGTAATAAATTGAGAACAAATTTTGACAAAAAATATCAGCAAATTGGGGTATCTTCATATGCGCACATCTGTCAACTCTAATGTCCTTTTATGAAGGGCAAAGTGTATCAGAGGGGAATTTTACCTGAGGAATGTTACATTATGACAGCCAGTGACTTGAATTCTGTCTCACAAACAGCAAAGTATCTACAAACTCCGGCTACAGAAGCCTACACTTACATTTGATATTAGTATGATTCTTTCATTTCACCTGCCTGTCTCCTCCATTACTACTCTGCATTGTATAATCTAATTCTTGATGTTAAACAAAATGCCATTAGATTATTTGCCTTCTAGGGTAATATTTTGATTATAGGGAATTATAACACTTGAAAATATATAACATACAAGAATGCACACTGTAAATCAGAATAAATAAAAAAATGTAATTAATTAATTCATCATTCCCTAATAAATGTATCAACATATTAACACACACTTTTCAATAAAGCTCAAAACCTAGAATGATTATGCAATTAACGTCCCACTAATTTATTATTTTCTTGTTTTCTCTCTTTTAATGTGTCTAATTCTACTGTAACTGCTGCCGTAACTGATTTCATTTTGTAAATAGAAATTTGCTTTGTTCAATGGTAGTATTAACTCAAAATCATCCATTTTTGAGTTGTGTTACTTCTGTATGTTTCGTATTATAAAGTATATAATATATAACTTGTTTCTGTATAAAAATTGGTTGGTTTTGGAATTGAATGATCTTTTTTGACTTCCCATCATGGTAGTGCTACTGACTCTTCATGGCAGTGCTACTGACTGAAGGTTCTCCGTTAGCCTTCTTTCAAGTGACAGTTGGGGCAAGTTGTTTATCTTGCAATATGATCTATTGCAATATTGTGCAGTATTTGCACTGTAGTGCAAAGATTGGAGATATTGTTAAAACTCATTCCTAGTGGTCATTCTATTAATACAAAGAACCTTGTTTCTTTGTTAATTTGTTTCTTGTGTTAAATATAGCTTTAGTAAGTTGTTTCTTGGAAGTATTGAAAGTGAAAATTAGAGATAATGGCAGCAGTGCCAAATCTTTCTTTCACAAACTACAAATATTAGGCAGTAATATTTTATGCACTTCTTATGTTTGGTTTTTGGTCATTTCTAAGGACTGGTTTAATATGCTCTATGAAATGTATACATTTATACAGTAAAAACTTGGAAAATATGCATTAAAAATCCTGTTAAAAGTTCTAAATTTACCCATCATAACACTATTACTATAATTTTTATGCCAGTACATTTATCTGACACTTTACTCTTACTTCACTACTCAATGAAATTTTAAGAGTAGTATTAGTTTTCAGAAAAGAAATACTGTTACTAAAAGTACTACTAAAAGTATTTCATAATTGCCCTCCAAACCACATTTTAAAATATTTCTAAGAACTCCTTGCTAGTTACGTTCATTTCTTGAAAAGGATTTTTTCATATCTTCTTGCACTATCATTTGTAGGAGAAGACTGTGACTTGTGGGAGTTATAGTCAGGCGTGTTAGTTTATCAGCATTACAGATTTTCAAGATGGACTTGGTAACAAGTTCAAAAACTTGAAATGATTGTGATTTTTTCGTTTCTTGTGTTGCATAAACCAGATTCAGAAAATTGTTGCCAACTACATTGAACCACACTAATGCTGACACAAATTAAAGAACTAAAATTACTAAAATAAATGTAGTAAGTAAATATGATATAATAATTGTTCACAAGTAATATGGGAAGAATAAATAGCAATTTACACAATTATGGTGTTCTTGAAGAAAATGTAAAATATACAATATGTGCATCATAAAATAATTGTTAAAATAATTGATACAGGATATACCCAGTGGGCATACTTTCTTACTAATGAGAAAAATATATATTTTAAAATCCAGTCCCTGGTCATTACCCTCCATAATACTAATATTAAGAAGAAACAGAGCAAGTTGTGGTAAGAATCAAGATTGCATTGATTTAATAATAAATATTGTTTTGGTGAAGAGTTTGAATAATGGCTTATATCAAAATTAACTCGACAGATCTGGATATCAGATATATAAAATTATTCTTTGTTGTATCAATATTCCTTTGTGTAAAGTTTGAATAGTGTTAAAAAGATACAAATCTAGAATATAATTTTGCCATGTAAAATTGCAAACAATATATTTACAATCTACAGAAAATTGTAAACAAAGTTATGTACCTTAATCTATGTATATTATGATACAGAACATAACTAATCAACAATTTTAAAACATACAAATGAATGAATACTGTAATTTAAAACACAGTTAAGGTAACAGAAATTCCTATTGTGACCTACTTCCATAAATTTCAACTGAAGATCAAACTTACTTCCTCCCAATATGGTAAATACAGTATTAGTACCATTAAAATTAGTTATTGAAACTAACTTCTTAAAGATATCTCTATTTGTTTGACAAGTTGGGAGTACTTTTTTCTTTTAAGCAACAATACATAATAAATTTTGAGAGCCCTTTTCCAAAAGCATTTCACTTTTTGCTATTTCTAATTAAGGAATGTGATGAGGCGCAGACAGTGAGGTTTGATTGCTTGAAAATGGAAGGTAACGGAAATGTATTCCAACCCTACAAATACCATTGTCTAATAATGGTATAAAGTTCACTTTGATATTGAATATTCTCAATAATACCAAAATTTTTATTGTAAATTTGATCATCTCATTACAGATTCATCTTGACTATTTTGTTAGGAAAGATTGCAATATAAATTAAAGTGGATAGGGGCAATTTCATAAGATTTTTCTCAAATCACAAATATATTTCCAAATTTTTGAACATCTAGAATTTAAATTTAGGGGTGCTTCCCACATGTAGATCTATCATGTCACTTGCATGCTGATGGGATTTCCTCTAAAATTATTTTTTTATGAAGTTGAAGAAAAAGTAAAATTTAATTTATGAAACCTATCTGCAGGTGCACAAGCACACAGGCTCTTCTTATGATAGTAAACTTGAATTAGAGAGTATAAACAAAAATATATTACTGAAATAGGTAATATTGTCCAGAACTTGTCTCCAAATGTTTATATTCTCAAAAGGCCTAATACTTTGCTTTATTTTCAATAATAAATTCAGTTTGTTCTGAAAACTAAATTTTCATAGGTTAAATTTAATTCTTAATAAAGAAAAGTTTAAATTTGAATTTTATATAATAGACATACACATGAGAATAAAGATTTTGAGAAATCCAAACAAGGGTTTCAAATAAAAAACACCTGATTAACACTCAAAAATTTATTTTATACAATATACACATGGCACCATTGATGCAATGATGTTACTGATTCTAATACTTTACAAGGCACATCGCAAAAATTGACCAGATAACTAGAACATACATCCCTGCCACTATCTCACATAGTTAACTCAACAAAGTAAGTTGAATGTTGTCTAGCAGACAATGATATCTAACAAAGCAAAAAGAAAATAATAATCTTGTCTAAACCTGAGTTGAAAATACTGTTCACAAAGAGATGAATATTCACATTTGAGCAAGTTCACTCAAATGAAATTTTAAAACAGACTAACTGAAGATGCATGACCATTTACAGTTCAAAAGAAACATTTTAACAATTGTTTTCTGAATCCTCAAGTAACAATTTAATGTCTTGATTTGTTTAATGGTTTTAAGACCTCAATATTTGAGATTATAAAGTTTTTAGCAAAGAAATATAACACTGAAATTAAGTAGACAACTTATTCATAAGAGGTCTTAAATTACTAGCATCTAAGTTAACATTTGTGAGACGTTTTGACACTTAAATACGGTATATTATTCTTCACTGTACTCTCTGAGAAGCAACATTTTATATTAAACCACAAATGTGGATATTATTAACAACAAATTATGAAGTGGTCTCTCTATAATATTCTTGCACTCAATAATAATTCACGACTCAAAATAAGGTCATGACCTAGTTAAGTGGCACTGAGCAGTAGAAAAATAAACAATATTTGTGAAAACATGTAGTTCACAATTATCAAAATCCATTATACATATACTCAACAATTCTCGACTTTTGTTCTTTAAATCATTTGCAAATAACTTTGTCTGCTCTTGTGAATAAACTTGTGTAAAACAATAATGATACTATACAAACAAATATGTACATGACTATAATGAATAAAATGCAGGTAATATTAAAATATCTGCTTTTGACTGTCAGCTATCAAGTCCTCTGTCATCTTGAACACCAACATCACAAACAAAGATCTGGAGCACAACTAGACAGTCACAGAATCAACACCCAACATGAATGAGATTTTTCTGTATAAGAACCAGGCTGTTCCCCCACGGTCCATCAGCCAACCCACATACTGGCACATGATGTCCAGTGTCAGAAACCAATCTCTCACATTCGACTCATATCCTTTGAGTCCGTCCTGGACACCGGTAGAGCCCTAACACCAGGAACCGCTGGCTCTGCATGAACCACTCTGGCTGCCGAGGTGGTAGCTATGGATGACGCTGGGTGACAGTCAGTTTGGGGACAAGGCTTGCCCTCCAGAGAAGAGAGAGCAGGTGAAATTCTCCTGCGTACCAACCAGCCCGTTCCCTCATCACCCAGACTACGGGCGGATTTTGTCCAGAGTCAGGTACCGAACCTCACACGTACGACTCCTCCTCGTCCGTCGAGTCCATCCGGAGCCTCCTGGAGGACGGCCCCAGCTCCAGCACCAGCCGCTGCTGCTGCTGCTGCTGCTGCTGCTGGCTGTGCACGAAGCGCTCGGACGGGCTGTGGCTGCCCAGGTGGTAGCTGGTGATGGGCGCGCGGTAGCTGGGGATGACGCTGGGCGGCGGGCGGTACGGGGGCGGCTGCTGCCCGCCCGAGAAGAGCGAGCGCAGGTGGCGCACGCTCCACGACAGCTCCCCTCGCAGCCCGGGCGACGCGGACCGGTCCGCGGGGGTGCGGGGGCCGTCGCGGGGGCGGGGTGGGGGCGCCGTCCGCGCCGGGGGGCGGCGGGAGCGACTTTGAGCGCTGCGACGCGCGGGAGCGGTCGCGCTGCGCAGCGCCCGCGTCGCTCGGCGCGCGCGCTTCTCGCCGCCTCCCAGCGTCGTCGTTTTAGCAGCTGACGGGCGCGCGGCCGCGTCACGTGCAACCGGGGGCAGGTGGCAGCCGCACGTCGGGGTGCGGCGCTTGGGGGGCAGCGGGCGGCGCGGCGCGTCGCCGCCGGCGGCGGGGGCCGGTCCTCGCGGATGCTGACGGGCGCCGCGCCGCAGCAGCTCGGTGGCGCGCCGTACGCGCTCTCTCCACGCGCTGTTGGCCCGCCGCGCAGTCCTTGCGCGCGCGAGTTGGAGCGCGACACGTGCGTGCGTCGAGTCGTCGTCCGAACAGCGTGCTCGAGTCGTACGAAGCGGTTCACCTCGCCGGGCCTCGGCGCCGCGGGCGCGATGTGCGGCGTGGAGCGCGGATCGCGTCCAGTCGCCGCCGGCCGCGGCGCAGGGGCGGCGCCCGCGCGCCGGAGCGGCGGCGGGCGGCGGCCGCGGGGCACGACAGCCGCCAGGCCGCGCCGCGGGCACGGCGACCCCACGGCGTCCGCGGCCCGCGTCGGGCAGGTTGGTGCGCCGACTTGGAGCGCAGCAGCGGCGTCACCGGGTACACGCGCGGGCGTGCGCTGCGCCGGTCGTCGCCGGGCGGCGGGGGGCGGCGGGGCGCGGCCACTTGCGGTGCAACGCCGGCCGCTTGTGCAGCCGTCGGCCGCAGCCGCCGCCGCCGCGGCGTCGCTTCAGCAGGCTCTCTCCGAGGCCGAGCGCGCAGCACCGCGTGCGAGTGGCGCGTGGGTAGAGTGCAGCCGCCACGCCCGACGACGCGGAGCCCGAGCTGGAGCCGCCGACGAGCCCAGGCCGAGGGGGGCGCGGACTGCCGCGCGCTCACGCGGAACTGACACACAACACACGCTCGCGTCACCCACACGACTCCACAATCTAGCAACATCATTACAGCAATTCAATAGCCGGTCTGGATGGCAACGAGATCGTTACGGGCGTAGTGCGTAAACGGCTCTCGACACTCGCTCGGCATGGCTGTATTTGTTGTAATGTACGCCTTTCGTTGTCACTATCATCCCCACCGTACAAGACTCAGGGTTAACAACCTTGGAGAAATAAAAATCGGGATTCAGCTAAATGCCTCCAGAATGTACGTTGCCCCTGCTGAAGCAAAAGCTTGCGTGCACAAGCGGACCGTACTGGGTGGGGGGGGGGGGGGGGGGGGGGGAGGATGAACTCATATCAAATCATTGTCACTTCCTCCATACAACCTAAACTCTCAAGATTCTTTCCATCATTAAAAAGTAGAGGTCGGGAAAGCAAGAACATGCAAATAATAAAACATTGGTTTGCTATTACTATGTTGCGTTTGTACCAGTTCTATTTTCTGGGTCCATAACCTAATGTTGAGTTGAATGCATTTTGATGCCTCAGTATGTCAATTATATATCATATCAATATCATTATCATTGTGATGTATTAGTATATTAATTGTCAGTTGGGTACAATGTAGTTCGACAGACGTTTCCTGGCTACTTTTTTAATTTTTTATTTTTTTAACAAACATGTTTAGTGTTGTTATCATTTTAACGAGTCTGTTAGAATATAATACAGAAAGCACGGTCTACAAAAACTTATTGTGAGGAATTGCAATCTTGAAAATGTTTTTGAAGCATGATGTAATAAATTAAGTTTAAACAATCCAAAATTAGGATCTAAAATCAGTGCCATGAATGAATCGAAATTAAAGACATAATAATTTTCTGACAACTTATAATCCATAGCGAAACATCTAAAAATGAACAATGTAGTTACAATTCCCTGGAAGTGTATTTCAATAACTAGCGAGAATTTCATTCCATCTTACCTGAACCTGCTTTCCCACCGGAGCCGCCGGAGGACACCCGTTTCAGATGCGACCTCTGCCGAAACCAATGCTCGCGCTGGAAATTCGGGTTCAAGGGCTGGTGCTGGTTCTGCTGCTGCTGCTGTTGGGCTTGCTGGAGTAACCGCGAGGGCCTCGCGTACACAGAGTCTTCTCGGCAGCAATCAGCAACACGCTCCTCCCACCCACCGTACACACGGACATATTCGCGTGGTCCGCTGCTGATACCCAAGCCATTAGATGGGTCGCAACCGGAATTTGGCACAGAATATGATGATGTCACCTGAGGAAATATGAGTAATAGCCTTGTTATCCACAGGTAAATTGATGACACACTAAAATGTAGACTCTTAATACAATGTATGTTCTGAAGCATCAGGAATATCATTTTTGAGAATATAATATATGGAGTCGTAGGCTTCCGCGGCCAGAGTCATGTGGGTGATCTGGGCTGTCCGAGTGACGCCACGTCGAAGGCTGAGTTGCCGACGTTTCGACCATCCAGTCGTGGTCTTCCTCAGGGCTGGTATGTTACCAGGATGGTTGAAACGTCGGCAACTCAGCCTTCGACACGGTGTCACCCGGACAGCCCAGATCACCCAATGTAATATATGGATCTTCACTTGAAAGGATCATGTGCACCAAATTTGTATTCAATGGAAAGAAAACATTTAATAGAAAGAGAAAATATAAATAGTACATATATGATTGTACTGAAATAGTTTTCTATTTAAGAATATATACTGGTATATGATTCAATTAATCATGCTCAATGCTATGATTCAATAACTCACTCAAGAAATACCCTTTTCCCTGCTGTTGATCGTCACTACAATATTGTTACACACTGAAAACATATTTTAAGAATTTGCCATACCTCTTATTGTGACATTGAAATTAAGTTTTCTTAGCAAAAGAAGAAGTTCACTAAAATTTCCTCCACTCCCTGTTTGTCTCACTGAGTCATTTTAAGTCATAAAAGGATCTGAGAGAATCGTAAGCCACAATTTTTTGTTTTGCAAGTTGGACATACAATGATGCCAACTGAGCAACCCTCACTAAAATTGTAAGTTTTATTTTCCAAGTTCTTTTGGCACCTTCTAACGTATTTCCATGATTTAAGTGACATGCTGATGACTCTCTGATTTATATGGGACTACCCAACATTTCAGAAGAGAGTTATGTCTTAAAACAGTGCACAAATTTGGCTCTTGGTTATATCGCAGTATTCCTCCTTATCATTTCATTACAGTTCACACTCTGTTAAAGAGACAAAATGTTTCCACCGTACCTTTGCATGGGGATGCAACTCGTAGGTCTGAGGCTGCCCGGAGAGGTTCCCCGTCGAGGACAGAGGTTGGCTGGCCTGCGGGGGAGGGTAGAGTCCTCGACCAGAACCGGCCGAGCTGCTCGAGCTTGATTCCTCCTCGTCAGGAGTGTATAATTGCGAGTCGCTCATCGTGAGCCCAGAGTCACGACTCAGCGACATCTTGTCTTTGCGGGGCGGAGGTAGATGGCCGGGCTCAAGGAGTTCCCTCTCGAGAGAGTCAATGGAGGAATCGTCCCTCCTGAGGCCACTTGCTGCAGAGTAGGAAAAGTAGATTATAACATGCACTATTTTCTTAAATAGTATTTTTTTATTGTACTCTATAATTGTTAAAAAGGAGCATTATATTCCCCTTAATTCTTTTTTAACATTACTTTTAAAAATATCTGGATAAAAAGCTCACCAAGCCAGACATAGTGAAGAAATTAAACACACTAAATTTTCCGATTAATCTGCTGTTAAGAAATAATTGTGAACTGCAAGAAGCACTTACAATGTAGACTATCGGATTCTTCAGCACCGCTGTCCCCTCTAGCAACATCGGACGGCCCAGTACCATTGGGTGCAGACCCTGTACCGTTGCCTGGTCCTCCAGCACCGGGCGCGTTGGCAGTAGGCGAACCATCGTGTCCCAGCAGGTGAGGGACATGGGGACCCAAGAGAAGTTCGCACCTCGCTACAAGCAACTCTACGAGAGCAGGCACTGCTCGCGACGCGGCAGACGAGAGCGGAGCAGGAGGCGCGGCGCCTGGCGGCGGGCGCAGGAGACTCGGCCCAACGCAGACACCCAGGTTGGCAGGCGTCATCAGATTGTGTTGGGCACGCCGCGCAACCAGGTGTAAAACACACATGAACAGCTGCAGGAGTACCAGGTGGGTACGAGGCAGCTGATCCAAAACACTACAAGGGAAAGGAACAATTCAATTAGTCTTTAAATTACTAATGAAAATAACGATAACTAATGTGAAGCGCATGGTTGGTAAATAAATATTCATGATGTGCCTCCCAACCATTTTACATTGAAATGTTGGAATTTATTCATGTTATCTACAGAATATGGTTATTTGTTTCATTAAAAGAATGATCAAAACTGTACCAGATTTATGACAGCTAATTACAAGTAGGCAATACCTTTTAACTCTTGCGAGACGTTCCTGTTCATCAGGACAATCCAAAGCTTCCATCCAGAGAGGATATAGTCGAGCACACAATAGGGGGTCGGGCAGCGACCGAAGAAAGTCCTTCAGCAGCGCTGCTGTAACCAGCACAGGTACTCCTTCAAGAGCACGCGTTGCGTTGTCACCACCTGCATCCAGGCGATCACGAAGCTCTCTTACGAGTCGAGCGTTCGCAGAACGTCGGAAGATGCCCTGGGTTGAAGGTCCTTGCTCTGCCACTTGCTGCAGCATTGCCTAAGAACATAAACATAATACATTGTAAACATTATCTTGCAATATAATGAGCCAGGCAAGAAACACTTTTTATGTTACAGTTTTATAGGTTCAGCAAAATAATTGTTAATATTTCATAATTTTAATCTTTGCATTTCCTATTAAAAATGTTCAACATACAAATAGCTATTCTACAAATAGAAAAATTATATTAAGATTCATCGAAATATAACAAGAAGACTACCTTACAACTGGCATGCAGAAGCTTTATACAACACATTATGAAACTTACCATTACTGGTCTAGGAGGTGTGTCTCCAACAATGAGCCGGGACAACGGAATCCCAAACAGAGCACCAGGGGGTGAACTTGTAGGATTGCCTGGCACTGCTCCGTCTACATTATCCTTGCTTGCCGAGCGTCTGAACACTTGCCGGATGCGCATTGGTGACTTGCGGCTCTTCTTGCCCAAGCCTCCGGACTTCTTGCCATCCAGAGCTGCTCCAGCATCTGATGCTTTCCTCTTGCTCCTGAAAAAATATATTCAATTACCTTTTTGTTATCGAATGCAAATTGTCAGTTATGAATGTTTAAGATTTGAAAGAATACTAGTTTGTAGACCATGCAACTTGAGTTTAAAAAAGTGGACATTGTTTACAAATCCGAAAACATTATGTAGAAAATCCTCTGCACATCAGTGAGTACACAATAGTTAATAATTGTTGTTTCATACTTTTGACTGCAAGCAGCAGTAATTTATGATAATTGAATTAAAAAAGAGAAAAGACATGTAGCTGGTTGCTTTATGCCATTAGAAAAGGTGATGAGCAATAAGATTTAGAAATGCTGGAATTTCATAGTTTACTCAAGGCAGGTTCAACAATTTCTTAATGCATGTCAAAGTCCTCTGAACCTTTGCACAAGAGGAAGGAAGGCATGAAAGCTAAAAGCTAGTCAGAAAGCTGAAACGCCACCAGCACACGCAAGTGCCACACCCAGCACACATTTATGTAACAACTCTCAGACTGAGCTGATGTCACTTCTTGTGGAGACTCCATTCACAGTAAGAGCTCTTAACAGCTCTGACCAAGAGTGAATGATCAACTACGGACTCCCAAATAGGTTTTGATAAGAGAGTAAAGGGAAAGCTGTCCAAGTCTTGGAGGAAAGCTCAATTGCTAAGGTAGCAAAACCAAACAACTTAGTAGAAAAAATAATAATGTAAGAGACATTTTCATAATTGAGTTTTTAAGTTCCCCTCTGGTTTCACTTTGCAACACAATTAACCAAATATTTTGTATTAGAGTAAGAAGTGATTGGGTTTCTTTATTTTGTATTGCAATTTTTTACTGAACTAAAGAAATGAATAAGGAAGATCAACATCAAGCAAATAAAGTTTAATTATAAGAGGGTGGAGGAAGACAAGTAAAATTTTAAGAAATAACAAGAAAAGAAGGTGGTATGTACACAGAAAGAGAAAACCACATCATTAACAGAACACACGGGATAAAAAAACATGGAAATAGGAGGTAATGAGTGGAAGTGGAGTGGAAGAAGAGGCAACAAAGAGGAATAAGAGGGGACAAGGGGCAGAGAAGAGGAGGAACAAGGGGCAGAGAAGAGGAGGAACAAGGGGCAGAGAAGGCAAAGAGGAGGAACAAGAGGGAGAGAAGGCAAAGAGGAGGAACAAGAGGGAGAGACGAGGCTGTGCAAAGAGGAGGCGAAAGAGAGGATGCAAAGAGGAGGAAGAGGAGGAACAAGAGGGAGAGAAGGGGAGGAGAAGAGGGGAGAGCGCACCTGAGGATGAACTGGCAGTGCGCGAAGAGCGGGCCGCGCGGCGAGTTGCAGTGGTCGAGGTCGAAGCCCTCGTCGGTGGCGAGGGCGTCGCGCAGGCAGGACAGCTTGATGGCGAAGGGCCGCTCGTGGCCCACCAGCGGGTAGGGCGCCTCGTCGCGCGCCGTCTTGGCCCACAGCTGGAAGTGGTCGGGCCTCACGCCGCGCAGCTCCAGCGCCTGCAGCGCCTGCGCCACGCACGCGCGCGCAGACTCCTCGGGCCCCACGTTCAGCGTCTTCACCTGCCGGACACGTAAACAGTAACATAGAGCATTCACAATGCCTCGCGTCAACGGAAGCAAAGACGTTTCTGTTGGCTGTGAGACTTTCTGCTTGGAGGAGAGAATCGATTTCAAGATATCGACTGTATCTATGCGTTAGTTCGTCTATCGACTTTGCTCCGATTTCGATTTATCGTTCTGTGATTGGTTCATTTTTATGTCTTACGTAAGCATTAGCACAGAGGCTTGGAGCTTTTAACGTCTTACGTGTTATCCTTATGCGAACGCATTGTGAAGGAGTCCGCTTTTTAATGTTAACGCCACGCTTATGTTTATGTTTCCATTGTGATTGGGCCCTTACATTTCCTTCTCATAATACGGATATTTTTAAGGGCGGAAAAAATATCCTTCGTACGCCTTCCTTCGGAGGGGAAGTAAAGCCGGCTGTCCCATGTTACATTTACTTGCATGTATAAGATCCTCAAGCCTAAATGACGCCTATGAGCTAAATTCAAATCGCCTGTTTCGTCACCCAAGAAATACCTCCTTTCTCCGCTAGTTGGTGAAAGGGGCGTAGTAAAATTTGTGTTCTCAGACGGAAAAGAGGGTCTGATTGCCCGAGTCTCGTCACGTAAAATAAGGCATTAATTTAATTCAATTCAATATAATACATTCCCTTGGGTGTTGACTGGGCTTCAATCCGAATATACTGTAATTAAACCATTAAGTCCGTTTGCACTTGGTCAGCTGCGACCATATCATTCAATTGAACGTCCTCATAGCGACGCCCCTAGAGACGTTAAGCTCCCTACTGAAGGACAGCGTCACAGCTGATTAACTGTCAACTGACTCCACGTTTTAATCTAACAATAAGCACCGGATTTGAATCCGTGCCTGATCAGTATATCCCGATTGATTAGCGATTACGTGCGCGTCTTCTGCTAAAGTAATTTGTCCCGCAAGTGTAGTGCACCTTTTTATCGCGGTGATTTTCCCAGCTGCATGGCGAGACCCGGCGACGACCTACAGTCGGTTTGCAGGTATCTCCCACCTGCTGGGCATCTCCCTAACTGGGAAGAGCTCTATGCTCTCGACTGATATCCCGGGATGTATGGTACTCGTAGTGCAGTGCATGAATGTATTTGAGAATGTGAGGAGTGGGGAGAGAGCAAGAAGATGAAAGAAAGATCGCGCGCGGTCCGTGTCCCGTTTGATAGGGGGCGCTTCTCCAGCATTCGTCTGGTATTAAGAGCAAGCACGGAAAATATTAAATCCAATCAGTTTCCGACGTGGATTTTCACTATGGCCTTTGCTTGGTGCACGTATTATCACCGAATATACAGGAAATACTTAAGAAACCCAGTTAACGAAATACTGCGTATCTCAGCGTCAGCTTTTATTTCGTTAATCCCATTTCAAGCAATGTATGTAGTGTTGTAAAATGACTCAACGTTTTCCATTTCTAAAAAATAAATTTCACACCCCTTTGAAAATGAATGATGAGCAATTTACTGGAGTATACGAAACAGAATTTATTTTGACGTACAAAGTCTCTTAACTCCAGTGAAACCTAAAAACGGAACATTCAAATACATGAAAAGCCAAGATCAAGTTAATTACGTAGGATTCCTTCTCTGCCGCTCAACAAACATTGGACGCTATTTCGGAGAGCGCAATACACAACTGACGGAGAGCGGAGCGGGCGAGGGGGACTTTCTCGTTTGGAAAGGAATCCTGGGCATCCGTCGCCTCGTACCAGCTCCGTTTGATCCTCTCCCACTCTCGCAGGGTCCCGCTCGCCTCCAGGCCCCAGGATTATGCCTCTCACCTACGCAATGACAATGCCCAGGGCTCTAATTTTGGCGCGGGCGAACAAAAAGCCGGCGGAGAGGCAGGTGCGGCAGCGGTAAATTACGGGGCACACCGCGCTTTGCAAAGGTCTTCGCAAGACAGAACAGACGTTCAGTCGCCCCTCTATCCAATGTGACTGGATTGCATTTTGATAGAACAATTCCGAGCTGCTAATTCCAATAGCGGCACACCTGATTAGAGTGATACGCCCATATTTCCTGGTATGAGTAATTTAATTCTGATGCGACCCGCACAACGCCCTGTTCGGTCAAGAACTCTGGTTCAGAAAAAAAAAAGTATCCGCTCTTTATACGCCACTACGAAAATATGGTGGTGTGCCATTTATAAGGAACAGTAAACATACTCCCCCCGCAAAACGAACAGATGTGCTGTTACTGGATAGGCAAACATTTGATCTAGGGCAATGCGGGCGCAAATTTAACCCGCAACACGTTATGCCGCAACGCACGTATCTCTGAAAAGATACCTCATTGGCCCCTAAATAAAGGTTTTCGTTTTCATGTAGAAATAGGAATACGTTTCTTACACGGAATCTACAAAACGCCTACTTTTTTAATGTTCCAAGAGAACATTTAAAGGGCATTGCTAGGCTGTAGTATGAAGCCATTTTCACTTCCGCAACAATTACTGAAAAGGCAGGGAATACTTGCACGGGCCCGACGAGTTTCATTTCCTTCTGTTTGGACCCGCACACGACGCTCACACGAGTGAAGCAGTGCGAAGGGCTCCGGCAGGTAGCCGCGATCTGCTGCTCCTCGTACGTAGAACGGCCCGCGTCTCGTCAACCTTTCACCAACGACGCTATATATAGGGGGCCGGGGGAGCTCTATTTCTGTCAACACCGGAAGAGCTCGCGACTAGGCTCACACGGGCTCTCTAAGCCACCCCGAGGGGACTGACGGAAGCAGAAGCCGGAGGGAAGATGTTGATTCGATGCGTGCCTAACAGCCAAATAATAGAGTATTGGGAGGATACATGAATTGAAGCTATTTTAATGGATCCCAAATGGGCAATATTTTGAAATAAATTATAAAAAAATTGACCACTAAACTTAGTTACCAATACTAAAATAAAATTATGTTGGAAATGGGAAAGAAAAAATAAGATTGTCAAAAAATCACACAGGAGGTCAACAATGTTCAGTATATATCTAAGTTTCAAGAAAAAGTTTAGCGGGTTGCCTGTGGGGATTTCATTGCATTTCTTGTATTGATGTTCTAAAAGAAATGCTCTGAGCGAGAACATTCTGTGTCTAAGTCTGTCTAAGGTTGAGAAGGTCTGTGTAAGCTTGATGTAATTGATTTAGTCAAAGAACAGTAAAAACTCTGTGACATATGGGCGAAAAGTTGATCTCCAGAATCTCTTCCCGACATTTTAACTATCAATAGTTGAATAATGAATAAAAGTTTCCAAAGACAGCAAGGTTTTCAACACTTGGAAAGTAGACATTCATTATTCCATTATTTGTTTTTGCGTTGCATTATTACCAGTGCCAGAATGAGATAATACCGGGCAAAAATAATATTCAAGTCTAACGTCTATAAAATTTTAAATAATTCTTATAATTGAATAATTTATTTCAGAAACCCGTCAAACGCCAAATTCCTCATTGCAAGAAAACTGAAAATAAGTCTCCCAATTTTACAGATATTATTTTTTTTTTTATTAAAGGAGTTGATAAATATTTTTCATATAAATATGCACTACACGACGTGTCTATCCTCCTGGAACAATAAACTGTCGCTAAAGCGTGTTTTATATTTTGGCCTTTGACGTCTTTCTGAATTCGTGTATTGTACAAGGAGTAGTCAGTTGTTATAGGACTGAAAATAACCGCGTATTTACGGAATAAGTATTTTACCGTGACCACGAAAAAAATAATTAAATTTTTCTATTATTTTCCTAGTGGGTGCGAATGTACGTTCAGGGTCCCGGGTCCGCCACATCCCATCTGCTCAAGGGTACTCACGTATTCGATGTTGGTGGCCAGGTCGTAGTAGAGCACCTGGATGTTGGTGGAGGCAGGCTCCTTGGCGCGCTCCGCCGCAACCACCTCGTTCAGTTTGCCCCACCAGAGGTCGCGCGCGGCCTGCGTGCTGCAAACGGCAAAGCGCACGGGTTACAGAACCATCTCCTCGAGAACGGGATAAAGTGACAGTTCGCGAAACAAGTGAACATCACGTGTGCTTCAGAGAAGCAAACACGTGCACCGTCACGAGTACGCGTCTCGTATTAAAGACTATTTTAATACTAGTCACATAAAAACTAAATTCAATGTAATTTTTATAAAAAGAATTTTTTTTTACAGAAGAGCACAAAGCTCTGCATTTCCTAATTTCAATAATTTCTCGAGGCGCACTATTTTCGTCGGACGAGGACATCACAGCCAGGAAGCGTCGTAACTATTTACAAATTAGCCAACTGCAAACGAACGAATGGAGGAAGAGAGTCTAGTAAGTTCAAGAATACAACAACCAAAGAATCGTCAGTTGTGTTGCCAGCACTAGCTATCAAACCATCCCATTCTAAAGAAAATCGGACAATAGCACACGGCTCGGCATGGTAGCCACGGGGTGCTAATTAACACTTTGCTACAACTACCGAGAGCTTTGTGTTAATTTAGCTTTTAAATAGAAAAAGGTATCGTTTAGTTGGTTTGGCTGGACTGGCCCTATCGCAGAAGCCTGATCGGCCTCAATAAAATGTACCTCTATCAAAGACCCCCCCCCCCGCTCCAGAGATACTGGAGAGGGGAAACTGATGAGGGAAAGCTCACTGCCAGAAGCAATACATTCATACGTTTATACATTTTGGTCATTTAACGAGAAGCTTTACGATCTGAAATGAGTTTTGGGGTAAGTCTTAGTTGAACACAAATGCTGTAATAATCCACGGCCTCTTATTAACCACTGAAGTCAGAACGTTTACTAAATGATTAAATGTGCGATAGTATAACGAAACCTCTTATTCGATTCACACTCGACATAAGCAGTTTGATATTTCCCTAATCTTATATTCTAATAAGACGTACTACAATACGCATTTTGAAAATAACGTATCGTTTGCAGGCACACAACAATACTAATAAATGTAGTATGTCAAAGAAACATTAAGAAAATCAAAATTAATTCCTCTATACCAATATTAAATTTTAAATTACATTTTGCAAATAGTTAATGATGATACCATTGCTAAGAAATCAATAAAAAGTCTCTTGTCATGCACGAGGGCACATTTTCCCCACAATATGCCCCACAGCATTACATAATTGGTTATCGAACGTATCGTAGACATTGAGGTAATGAAAACAAAACGTGAAAATATGACCAAAACTAAATTTGTAGCAAATGAGAGACATAAATTATCAAGTTCGTTCCGTTTATTCGCAAGATGCGGTTTATTGAGAGCGTATCTTGGCTTTCAACTTAATCGCGTTCGTATTTTATTTATTTTCTATTAATGACTAAATTGTAATTTAAATAGCATTACAATATGTCTTCCTTCTGCCTTTCATTAGTATTATCCGCGCTTAGTTTCTTGTGCCCTCGCTTCGCTAGTTGCGAGAGGAGAGGGAAGTTTTGGTTATTTTGACGAAAGGAAATTCGTATACAATTTGTAGTTCCCTTTGCGATGCAAAATAGTTTTCATTACACTGGAGCGAACTGGTTATCAGATTTTGTCTACAACGCTCGTTGCTATCATTTATTCTTCATTCAACTGATGTTGGCAAATGAGCAGGGGGTAGGTATTCCGAGGCTCAAGAAAACTTGTGCATAGAATACATCTTTTAGCGTCAGAGTACCAAGGATCATAAAATGAGATAGAAGTTATTTTTGTGTTAACAACTCATTAATGATGCTCCGTTTTATCTCTCATTTCTGAATTCGCTTAGTGTTTCCACATCGATTAATGTATCTCGTCCCTGACATTGACACAAGTAATGCACTTCGATAGAGCCGATGTGAGATAGCTAAGGTCAATTCAAACAGCATCTTACTAAAATGTTTGGAAATGAATGTCGGTGAACACACGTTTTAAAATTGAACTAAAAACTTAAGAAAGGAAGTAGAATTAAAATTATCGACAAAGTGAAAACAAACTGAAAAGTCAACAAGGCTAACAAGGAATTGAAGAAACGAAACTACAAGAAACAACGTCAAAATTATCGCCGACGATTTACATGGATAGCGACATGAGTACACACACACACAAACGTGTGAAGGAGTAAATACGATGGGATAGAAATGCAGTCGCACAAATTGCATGAAAAATCTCCAAGTTTCACTAATTCGAACAACAAAACAAGTAAAACTTTAACTCCAACGAAAGGTAAACAAGGAATCTTTTTCAGGCGATTTTTCAAAATAAACTTCCACGCTCATTATCACGGGCTGATAATTGACAACGTGTAAACCAACACAACACTATTTTTTTCCTTCTAGATATCTCTAATCATTTAAAACGCTGAAGATCATGTTTCATTCAAAAACATTATCACGATAAATCCACGCACATTAATTAGTCTGTTTGGATAAAAATATAGAATGAGCTGAAACGTCCACGAAACTACCAAATTAGGAGCGTACACAGCTCAGAGATATTTGTTCAGTACACTTTAATCTATATTTGCGCCTGAGATCACGTACACAGAAGCTGTCAAAATAAAGTAAAACGTCAGAATCGAGATAAGCGGCCCAATATTCGAGTGAGAGTTCAGAGTACTTGTGTACTCTACAATCCGTCAGTGTTAGCACGTGAAATCACGCCCATTAATACATCTAAATCAATCAAATTCCATCCCGCCCCCCTCCCCACCGTCCCAGAGCCGCAGCGCGAGCATTCATAGAGCAGTGATTGCGTCAATCGCCACGCAGGCAAAGATGGCGCCAAATATAGCCCGGGGGCGCGCGTGCTCAGGCCTTAACTGGGCGCGACGTAGGCGACGGTTGCGGGTCGCGGGGTGAACGCAAGGCGAGGCTGCGCTGGGCCCGGCGCCGAACTTCCCAAGCAGGAAGCGAGCGCCCGCCACGGATGGCAACGAGACACGGATGTTTCTTTCAATGTACACTGCCAGAAATGTCGTTAAATGTAATGTAGATTAATGAACTCTAGTACAAGAAACGTAATATGATTTGTACTTTTAAAAATATCTTAATATATTTGTCCATTAAATTCAATGATTCAATTAAAACCAACTGAGATTTAATGTAGAGGTTTCTCAGTTTCGCTAGCATCATCTTCATAATTCCCACTCCATTAATTTCATTCATTCAAGATATTACCATAAAGTTTTGATCCTTACAACCTAATGAGTACATTAAATTTATTGTGCGTTCACGATAATTACTTTAATATACATTTACATTAAAGCAATGCAGACATTTCTGACAGTATCGGGTAGTTTGATAGGGAATTTTTTTATGCATTCACTAATAAGTGTGGTAAGCGACTTGCCTTGTCGTACAATTCTTTGCTCTACATTGCTTCTCGCCGTCGTCAAAAATCACTGGCGAGGTCGTGTACTTGTGGAATGCGTGTCCATGGTTCAAGCCCTCTTGCCACAACTCGTAAACAAATCATCCCATTCCCAAACACGTCGCCGAGTAGTCTCTTCAACCACTTGTTCGTGAGTCCTGTACTCTCTCATCCAAAAACAGAGGTGAATGAACTACCCGTCCGTTTAAAAATGACTCAGTCCATAGATTGTTATCAATCTATTGCAAGAATAACTTGAACGTGCATTAAAAAAGGTTTCAGCAAACGGAGAGTTACGCCAACAAAAACCAAAACAGGGCCTTCCCTCGGGTGATTCAGCGATAAAACGGTTGAATGCAAGTAAAAAGAATATTGTCTAATCGAGTACCTTCCTTGTTAAAACGTGCACCTTTTGAATACTTAGCAAATCTGTAGTTCTTGGCTAAGATACCCATATCACGAAAGCCTCACCCTATAAATTAAAAAAAGGAAAATACTATTCCTTTTTCCCTTGTACAAATATCAACTACACCTCCCGATCGCACCAAAACGCAAATTAAAAACTGAATTCGAAACCACAGCCCAGCAACAGAAATTAATCCAGTCCCGTCCCAGCCGCCGAAGTGCCTCGCGACGACTCTTTCCCGTTTGAGGGGTCCGGGGGTCAGACGG
>BOPP01000054.1:3277326-3299223 GCA_017312745.1 Gryllus bimaculatus
GGGGGGTCGAGTGTGTGGAGGCTTCGTCTGTTCCTTTGCCGTCTGCAACACGTGTTTCCTCCCGGACGGCTGAGGAAAATGTGTCAAACGCAGTCCTTATCAAGCGGCGTCTTCAAACGAGCGGCCGGGCCGCCATGCTCGAGAGAGAATCCGGCACGTCCCAGTTCAAGCGAAAAAAACAACAGAGAGACAGAAAAAAAGCAGAGGGAGAGAGAAAGAGTAATTAAGAGGGTGGCCCAAGGGGAGGGGGGCGGCAACATAGTATAAACGACGGTACTAAACATTCCATTAACCAGAGATAAGATGCATGGCATGTTTACACAGAGCATAATGATTGGCATCGTCCAGAAAAGTATACCGATTTGAACAATACGCAAAAATACGGCACAATACTGCAAAATACGAAAAAATTCGTCAGGTCGTCAACTATCCCTTAAGTTTCGTCGTTTCAACCCGCCAAAATGAAAAGAAGGCATTCGAAGTGCTGAAGACTAGAACAATCGATATTTTACATGCCAGTACTCTAGTATTCGTAACCGTTACTACGGTTTCGACATCACGATATTATCAAGCGTAACACGGACTTTAGTTTTCACAGCTAGGAGCAACTTAACGTTTCCCACTTTCGAGGCTCTGAGCATGCGCGGAAACTCACGTGGTATACGCCAAGCTGATTCAAGATACGCGAAGCATCTCTAATACTGAAATACCAAATTACCAAATAATTAAGTACTAAAACAGTAAAACTTTTTCAATATGGAATCTCAAGGGACCAGAATTGTATTTCCGTATTGGAAATATTTCGCATTACGCCATGTAGTTCTGTAGAATCTATGACCGCGATTTATGTTCATATTAGACATTTTCACAGAATACACGATCCGCATTGAACACGTTTTACCGTACTAAATAAATACTTGATTACTAAATCAAATATTTAAAACTGAAGTTCTGATACGTCGAAACTATCGAGAAATCAACGAATCGTCAATATCGAAACAAACGCGAACTCTGTCCACCGCCGGAAAAACGTAAACTGTTAAAAACTCTACGCTTAAAAAAAAAAAAAAAAACGAAAATGCGTAGCGCATGCGCCAGAAGCAGGGGTTGGCAACGCTGCATCAAGCTCTGCACTCCACCCCAACGCGCCCTCGGGGCGGGCGGGCGAGCCAGCGAGCACCCGAAAACGACACGTCAGCGAGCACTCTGCGGGGCCTACTCCATCCGCGTTCTCACACCCACGCACTCCGAGCACACGGATTCTTTACTAGACTACGTCTACTCCGATTTAAACGTAGGGGAAATCGACTTCTGATCAGCTAGGCACGCGGTTGTCCAATCGGGAACTTCAACATCAACTGAAGTTTTAACGAAGTTCCCGATTGGATAATCCTTTTTTAGCGGATCCCTGTCAATTCGTCTTACACTTGAATCAATAGCACAGGGGAAAGGGGGTGTGCCCGTCCCCTCGAAAATTTTGAAATGGACCTCCTTGCTTTGCGGAAATAAAACATTTTATTTTTGTAAAAGTGTTCAATCCCTGACGTTCCCCGGGTCAATGAAATTGTTCGAAGCTTTCCTCTCGGGGTCAGACGAAATGAACCAATATACCCGGTTTAATTCCTCGCCGAGGAGACTACTGCTTTTAATAATAATAATAATAATAATATTGATAATAAATAATAATAATAATGATAATTAATAATAATAACATCTTTGTGGCTCAGCTCAAGACCTGTTCAAACGTCTAACCACAAACACCGTGTCGTGTACCGACAGCCACACATGTGACTATATGTACTACCAGTCGCTCACGTACAAGCGCTCCGCTCGTTATTTTTCCAGTCCGGAGAGTGCGACAATTACAAACGACGTCACGTGACTCCAGATTCAGCCAAATTAAGCTTAACGAGAAGTGATGGGTTACGCCACCCCAGGGTCCGTCTCTCTGAGACTTCTTGCCACTCGCACTGGACATTAGGAATGCGACATCGAGGTTTGCAAAACATCGACGTTGAGTGTCCGATGTTTTTACGTAGTTGATATTTGTTAATTCAAAAAATGTTATCGTAACAAAATTGTACAATAATTTTCAGATATACGACCAAAGTGACCAGGGGTGAAAAATAGTTAAGCTTCAGATTTCGCCAATAAAGAAGCCTATATTATTTTCAAATTATCGAATCAGATAATCTATGTTTTGTTTACTATCCTGATAATTGCCTTTGTTTTGTCAGGATAAATCAATCAAAATAAACAAGCGAGAGCTCTTATAAATTAAATCCTCCTCCAAGTAAACTTCAATCTTTACTAACCCAACCCCTCTTAAAAACTTGGAACTAAACACAAAATGTTGTTGAAGATCGATGTCTTAATTTTGATCACCGATGTTTAGAAACGTCGATATTTTGTTGCCAATGTCACAACCATCCTGGACGAGCGCCTGACCCCCGCCAGAGCAGTGATCACCGAATGGTATCAAGCAGTCGCTCGGGCAGATATGATCGAGTTGTCGAACAAGATTGTGCCAGACAGAGAGAATTTTTTCACTAGTGGTATAAATGAAATTTCTACACGATTAGTTTAATTTTGTCAGTACAAAATCAATTTCTCAGAATTACTTTAAACGCTCCCTGGTATGCAACCAATAATCGTTACAAGGAACTCTCCAAATTAGATGCCGATTAGAGGAGCCATGGGTAACCTCAACCTCTGTATAAGTTTTAATTTAAGTCATCCAACATATACACAGTTAATTTAAACGCAAGTATGAATTAGACATCTGTGTAAATCTTTTTTTATGTTTAATTTTGTATTAGCGCACCTGAGTTTGTGCTATTGTTTATTACAATTCATATTTCTACTCCTACACGAAATTGATCAGGGTTTCGAATGTCATTCTATTTATGTAATAGCATAATTGTACATGAGCGTATATATCTGTTCGCTTATCACAGGTGAGATAATGGTACAGCTGGTACACATGATGAAAGTGCTAACCAAATCATAAAAACACTCGTTTTTTCATACAGGGCTTTTCTTAATTTAACGTAAAATAATTAAAAACAATGCGATGCGCGAAGATAAATACAGCGGTTTGCAACTGCATTGCATATCATCGTTAATAACTCTCAACCACCTAAGAAATAGACACGACGATACAACTGCAGTACATTTCTACATGTTTTAATAAACAAATGGAGATTCATTTTTTTTTATTTCAGGAAGAGTTTGGCGAACTATCCACGAATGTGCTTTTTTATCACTAAATTATCGTCGAGTAAACAGGCCCTACCGTTTTATCTTGGCGGCCCGATGCCTTGTCAAACGACGTGTCGCTCAAACAATATAGGTCTACGCCCTATCCTGGAACTGAAGAACACAATGTAATAGAACTGAACTAGTAGAGATCCGTAAGGTTATGTAAAGACTGTCACCAAATGCAATGTTGCTTCTGAAATTGGAGACAATCCGTGTTTTCTAGGAATATCAGAGAGAACTCTAGAAAGTTAAATAGTTTAGTGACGTCGAGTATGAAAAAATCTTCGCTTACTGCAATGACAAAGCGATACTTGACTTACTGCTAATTGGAAAATGTTACGGGGGATTATCACATTACTACAAGGCAATATCGGATCATTATCAGTATCTATGAAAAGTACATTATTGCAATATCTAAGCTGGTCCCAAAGTCTTCGGACTCTCATTGGATGTAGAACGAAGTTTCTAATTATTACCCTCGAGAACCGTCTTCGTGCATTAGCATCGATTTCATCTGTCCGCTGATAATTTCGATCGCAATAAGAGTAACAAAAAACAAAATGTCCAAGATACGAATCATGTAACAAATGCACTGCAACACGCGTTTCGATGACATTCAAGAGGTCTTGAAGCTTTTACTACCAATAACACAATACGTGAGCAATAAAAAAAAATCCTATGAACGGCAAAAAAGCATTCGCATGTAGAGACAGGGCATGTGCATAGAATACAACCATTATCGACGGATCTTAATAGCCAGTACGACACGCGGGCGCGGGGAAATTATTAGCCCCACAGATTGTAGGATATATATTATATAATATACAAAATCCCCTATGCTTATCCTCTGCTTATGAACTACTTTAATAACGCGCGCAACTACGAACTCGTACGAACCACATGAATAACTCGTACGCAAACACATTGTCATTTCAGTTTGCGGCATGCAGCAACTACTTCTACATACTATATTCTACAATAAATTTTCGAACGCACCGGCGAGCGGAGGGTTATCATGCATCATGATGGATAAGCACCGACCATCCCCACTAAACAAGGAAATATCGGCATGCTGCAACATAGGGTAGGAAAATCAGCCGCCGTACGCATACACCGCTAACCTGCTCAGCTCCAAACGCATATAATATTGACTCTAGCAAACAGGGAGAGGTTTGCACGAGTTTACTTCGCGTGGTTCACAAGAGAAATTGATTCGCTTCCACATACAAGCGCATTCGCATTAAAAATCGACACGCGGCACATTTCGATCACTCAGAGAAACCCGAATATTTACATGCACAGACGGACAGACAAAGAGAAAAATAGAGAAAAATCGAGAAAACTAGAAGAGCGGAGACAGTTGCACGTGGTACCAGGGCGCGAATTCACAAAATCCAAGGAGGGACAATTGGAAGAATGAAACCAATATCACTTTCGGAGCACAGTCTGAATAAACCCCAAGGATGCTTTCCAGTGCCCCTGATTTCGATATTCCGTAGTAAAAATCATAGGTGTCGGTTAGCTATGGATTAATGACATCCCTGCAAGGGGTGTATTAATTTCTTTGCAACCAAAGTCTCTGCTGGGGTGTGGGGAGTAAGGGTTCGCAGCTATCCACACCCCTTTGTTAATTCGCACCCTGGATAGACAGACGAACGCACACACTTACATACACCCAAACACACAATCACAAACGCACACTAATACACATCCAAACATACAATCACAAACGCACACAGACACACTCAAAACTGTTACAAACGTGAACACACACACACACAAACTCTCACAGGCACACTCAATCACAATCCCACACAATGACACTCCAACACGCACAAAAACGTTCAAAACGCATAAACCCAAACGCCAAAACACACTACACACGCTCGCGTATTATTGTTTTTAAAAAATCGAGAACATTCGAGAAAGATGAACCTACGTCCTGAGCACGTGCCGGCGAAAGCCGCGGGTCCGCCTGCCACCGCCGCCGCCGCCCGCGGACACGGTCCTCCTGCGGGGCGTGGCGGGCGAGGCGGGCGACGCGGGCGGCTGGGCGTCGAAGCCGAGCGGCGTCCAGCGCGGGGGCGAGTACGGCTTCGCGGCGGGCGTCTTGGAGCCTCCGCGGCCGCGCAGCGTCCAACAGCCGGCGGAGGCGGCGCCGGCGGCGGCGTCGCCGGCGCCTAGCAGAGCCGACCGCAGAATACCCATGGCCGCGCGAAGGGCCGGGCGCGCGGATGGACGCGGAAAACGGAATCGCCGAGGGACGGCCGCGACGGACGACAGCGCCTAGTGACCGCGACGTGGCGAGCGGCGGAACGTGGCGCGCGCCGACCGGCGGTGCGGCGGCGGCGGCGGCGGCGGCGGCGGCGGCCGGGTGGGGAGGGGACTGGGAGGGGGCAGGGGCGGGAGCCGAGACACATGCGCTCCGCTGCCGGCGCACAGTGGGGCACAACGCGGTGAAATGCGCGCGTCCTCGTCGTCGTCTTTCTTTCAAAAGCACGTGGTGCAAAATGACATCTTAGGTAGGAGAGACGAAAAACTACTTTTAGCCGAAACTGTTACAGGAAAACCTCATTAATGATTATACATAGAAGTAATATTATTCCTATTCCTAATATTTCTATTCCTATTCCTAATATTTCTATTCCTACTACTAATATTACTATTATTACAGAAAATATTACGATTATGAGTTAATTTTCAATAAGAACGATTTTGCAATCTATTAAAAACATTCAAAAATGGGTTTGGGTGTTCTCAAAGAAAGGTGAAAATACAGGTTTCTTACGTAATTCTGTAACAATAAATCTTGCAGAACCGTCCATTTAACATAAATTGGCGATTAAAAAAAGTCAAATTACAGAAAGTCCCACTCTTTCATTCGAATTTAATTTAATCAAATTTGTGTCGTTTTGGCTGGCGGCGACGGCGGGTTTTATTTTGATAGTATTTCTGATTATTATTATTACTATTATTATTATTATTATTATTATTATTATTATTATTATTATTATTATTATAGTATCATTATCAGTATTATTATTGTTATTATATATTGTAATACGATAAATTAAATTATTTCTGATACTTAAAAATTATTAAAATTCCTCAATTTCTATTGCCCTATTAAGACAGATGCTATAAACTCCAATTACAGATCTCAAACCATTATTTGCCCACTTGCAGCTTAGTACTTTCGAAGGGCATAAAAATTCCTTGTGGCCCGTTGAAATGGTATACTGATAAATGGTTTTGGGCTCAATTCTTCGTTTCAAACACGTGCCTTTCTCGCAGAAACGTTTTCTGTGCTCTTTTTAGAGCGTTTCCGCCCACTGTGAGCATCGCCGCCAACGCCTGTCTCTGCGCACGGCACCGGCTCGCTCGCCTGCGCCACCGGGCTGGCGACGAGGAAGAGAGCTGCCGAGAACGTTGGGGCTCAAAACCTACCGCAACAATACACCTACTCTCGTTTGTTCACGCCCTTCCGCCATTTGCGCTCACCGGAGGGCGTTTGAGACGTACCTTGTAATGGGGAAGGGCAAAGATGAACGTGTTCTAATAGAATAAAATAAATTTTTTAAAAAAAGCTTACTTTAATTACTTCCAACATAAAAAATACAAACAATCAAAGCGATGAAGTTGTGAGTGAAAGCCATTTTAGGAAGCCTTGACCAATTTATCGGTTTCCAATTGTTAAAACGGAAAATTTATCGGAAGATGTAAAAATGAATATCTATGGCTAAATTTTAACAACACATATCTTAAAAATTGCTACTTTCCTAGAGATAAACAAACTTGCAAAGTTTTCATTAGAAGCTATTCAATATGTCACCATTTTTCGTTATTTAACCAAACTTCCAGTTAATTTCTGTGATATATACTTAAGAATTAGATCGTCATATCTTTCGGGTGAAATTTCCTTAAAACGCTCAAGTTTTGTTTTCTTAAAATTTAGGCATGCAAATATGAAAGGGTCAGTTTTCTTGTGAACATTTAACCGATAAAAATATACCTTCATTTAATGCTTGGGTTTTATTGAAGTGTGCTCTAGGTTGTTACATCGCTGAAGTCTACAAGCCGTTCGACATTATTATATTGTACAATTTCCTTTTAAATGATATTAAAATGTACTAATTACATTTCTCAAATTCTAAAGCTTAAGAGCATCCAAAACACGTGGATATATTCAGTCATCTTATGAACTTTGTGTTACACAAGTCCAAGGTCGTTGGAGAACAGTCTTCTTGCGAGATGCAGCTCTTCCATACGTTCAGACCCTTAATTTTACGGTCCTAGGTAACGTTGATTAGTGTTTCTCATGAGAACCCACCGAAGGAGTTCTCAGGAGAAACCACTTTTTGTTATGATTCGTTGCCAACAATGAATATAACTTGTAAGAAGTAAATGTATGTCGTCCCATAATAATAACAGTAAAAGCAATATTTGTTGTCATTATTATTAATTATAATAATGGCTAGAACCATAAAAAATATAGGGAGCATTTTCTATTCTTAATTTTAGTTCTTTCAATTTATAAAAAAAATGAATGAGACATTCACAAATTAAAAAAAAAACACTAACCGTTTCAAACCTTTTGAAACTATCCACAACAGGCTGAATTGCTACGTGAGATGCACATTTTGTGGGTACGAACGTTATTAACATTTAATATGGATTTACGCTGAAAGTTTACTCTTGAAATTTATTTTTATATCTATGAAGGGTTTTTAAAAATGAAAACAAAGAACGAGTTGGAGGAGCAGGGGCATGGTGAAGAACAATTTCAAGGTTTGTTCATTCCTTCACTGGAGCAAATCGCCTTGCCTAGCAAGGGCGGCGTTCGCAAATACGTAAGATAAGGAGCATTTTTTAACACTAAATTAAACCAGTTTTTAAACTAACGTATATGATATTTTTGCGGAACAGATCTAGATTTTGTAATGAATTTTACTATACCACAAGTATTCTAATAATCCATTCCTCACTATTAGCAAACTATAACGAGTTTCGTAGTAAGTATTTTTCATCTCAAATATTCTAATAATTCATTGTTTCCAGTTAACTATTTCCGATTTTGTGTCACCTTTCGCAGATGGCCAGTCCAATTGCGATGACAATGTTAGTAGAATGGAATTTTCACGAAGTGAATATACTTTGTACGATATTTTTATTAGGGATGCGACATCGATGTCAATATTTTCACGTCGTGTTTTTAGCATTGATGTTGTGTTTTTGATGTTTTTACGTGCCTGATGTTTTTTAAATTAAAAAAAAACATGCCATCATAACATAATTATATAATAATTTCCAGATATCCATAAATTAAATATTCTTCACGCCGAGTGGCAAGCAAATAACAAATAAATAAAATTGATTTACTAATAAAGAAGCCTACGTTGTGTTGAATTGTCAACCACATAATCAAATTTTCGTTAATTATACTGATGATTATTTTTGACTTTGCTTTGTCAGAAAAATGCCAACGAAAAATAACAGATAAGTCCGAAATTAAATCCCCCATCCCATATCAACGTCAATGGTTACGTATCTAGTCTAAAAAACATCGATGTTTAATAACAATGGTTTTCGGCTGATGTTTTATTAACATCCATGTTTTAATCTTGAGCGCCGATGTCCAGAAACATCAATCTTTTGTTGTCGATGTCAAATCCCTACTGCGTATGCTAACTTCGTACGATTTCGTGAATAACCGCTTTGATCTTTCCCTTTTTCGGGGGGCCCTTGGGCCACCTCCGGAGGCGGGCTTGGTGACCGGGTCACGTGGAAAGGCGCCAATGGGCCACGGAGCCAACTGTCGGCGCCAGCGGGCCACCGCCCACGGCGACGTCGACGTCCACCGCCACCACCCCGACGGCGACGGCGGCGGCGGCGGCGGCGGCGGCGGCGACGCCACCGCGTAAGTGCAGCGGCGCCGACCTTCTCCGCCCCAACCCCCACCCCAACTTCCGACAGACGGGGACGGCGGCGGCGAGGCGCCCGGATGTCGGAAAAGCCTTCGCAGAGCTGTCTGGCCGCCGCCGCCCCACGCTCTCCCGCCAGGGCGGGCGGGGCGAGGGGAGGACTACAAAGGAAGGAAGACGGGCGGGCGGACGGGGTGTGGGTGCGGCCGCCGCCACCGCCAGAGTCAACGTCCGGACGATTCTACGTGATGGAGGCCACGCGCCGACGCCGCCACCCCGACGCACCCCCGGCCATCGCAGCCACAACTGCAGCGGACCTGCCTAACGTGACGTCACACGTGCTGCCTAACGTGAGGCCACACGTGCTGCCACACGTGACGCCACACGTGACGCCACACGTGCTGCCTAAAACCTACAAAACATGGATTCTCTGCTCGTGATGGGGCAGGCCACCCATCGTTGGGCAAGCGTCATCGATGCCCAATCCCTAGGGAACATGTCTTCGAAACATCGATGTTCTGTGATAACACCGAGGTTTAAACATTCATATATTGAAGTGGATGGTTTTTAAAAATGTATATTTTGTCCTTGATGGTTTTACGTTTTCGATGTTTTGTTCGCGGACGAAAAATTCCCACAATCACAAATTGGTAAAAGTTGAAATATGAAATAATATCGTATTGGCACATTCACTATTTGCGCCACGAACGCTGTTTATGATACTTCATCGGGCAGACTATGAATCGCCGGTGATGATCTTGATATCCCGGTATTTGTTTCATCTTTCCTCACTTTTCACACATGCAGAGGCGTTTTTTAAACCTTATTTTTAGTTAAATTTTAATTGTAAATTGATGTGTACTGCCGTTGTTAAGTTAATTTCTTTTGCGCACAAATTTAATGCTAGAGATTCCTTAATCAGCTTTAAGACTGTCGATGTCGCTTCACTACTCCCTACGACTAATTCTTAAATATTAGATATGTAACTTCTCTCGAATTATTGGAAATAACATTATTACATTAGCCTTTAACTTTTTTTGAGAGGTTAACCCCAACGATATTCCGAATTGGACAAAAATATATCATGATTTCATCCAAAACAATGATTACGATAATAAAAGTAATAATATACCGCCTTCATTTATTAAGCGTGATAAGGTTTTTACACACATTTATTTCATATCACTCTTTACTTTAAATTATAAATAGCCAACAAATGCACACACATCTCTAATTACTTCCAACTGTTTTAATATTTAATATTATAAACATAATTCTGGCTGTTACGTACAATGTACACTATCAATATAATTTGAATCCAATTCAAGGAGTATTATAGTGGTACAATAAAACGTTCTTTAAATGTGCACATTAATACTTCATTTCTGGAAAGAAAGAACAAATACGAATAACGAGGAGTGGCGTGTATGATGCAATGCTCAAACTTCCATGCAAGCATTATTTAGGCAATGAAAAGACAGTTTCCTCGAAAAAGAACACAATTTAAGAGACTACTTAACACTTCTAAAATTCGCCTCTGGGAATAACGGTAACAAGAAGTAATCTACAGCGATCCAATCTAATCCAAATCAATCGTGACATTGTGCTGTTGACTATATATTCGTCAAAAGAAGAAACGTCAAGTCTTCTACAAATTTCATTCACACTATTCCAGTGTATCTCCAACATTCAGGATTACTCATGCTTTTAACTTTACGTTTTGGGTCATAGAAGTCCTTTCGACAAGTGTTCAGCAGGCTGCTGACATCAGAAGCCGAACAAACAATACGACGGAGCCTTCATTATCTCTAAGGCGATGGCGTTATAGAAGATACACATTTCATCAGTGTTGGCGCCAGCCTGAGCTAACAAATCAACAACCAACGCACTACGTTTGCATTTGAAGGGTGAAAGCCGGCCACTCGCACAAAAATGGCAGCCGCAATGGTTATACCAAAACGTGGACCAGAGAAATACTGACGGTTTAGGCGTTAAGCAATGAAATAATCCTTCAAGATCTCTAGATTGTTTCAGAGTTATGGTTACACATCGCATTTGAAAGTGACAGCAACGCCACAACTTTGCACAAATATCGTGTGCACAAAATACACCTCCCCATTTACCTCCTCTGCAGACCTGTTTATATGGCGCATTTTCGATGAAAGAAATCGTCAGTAAAACTCCCATCTACGTTTAGTAGCAAAGCAATAACGATTTAAAAATTACAATTTTCTATGGCCTCTGAAATAACCGACGCCCGCAGGTTTTGGCGCGGCGAGTTAAGAAGGGGTACACACAAATTGTTCTTGCAAATAAAGGGCGGTATTGTGCGGTGAAAGAATTAGTACACGTGCCTCACAAACAATACTAGGGATTACTCAAAACTGTCCGCTGTGGAGAAGGATGGTGACGTAGGGATGTCGCCTACGGAAGTCTCAGGGGCAAGCTTGTCGCTGCTATGATGAGGTGATGGAGATTGAATTGAATCGAATTGAATTGAATTGAATTTGCCTTATTTTACGTGACGAGACTCGGGCCATCAGGCCCACTCTTCCGTCTGACCACGCAAATTTCGCTACGCTCTTTTCACCACAGGTTGTACGGTGGTCGGGCAGAAGGTAATATTAAATGGTGGTGGTGGTGGTGGTGGTGGTGGTGATGGCAGTGATGGTTGCAGCGATGGTGGTGGTGGTGGTCTAGGTGTCCCAGGGGTTGCTTGTGGATGGCCAGTTGTATGAGTGGTAGTAGTGGCGGAGTATTAGCAGTGGTGGTGGTGATGTGACGGCGGGGAGGCGGCGCCGGTGGCGGTGGGACGACGAAGCAACGGTGATTGGCGGCGGCGGCGGCGGCGGCGCGCGCGCAGCTGCCGAGTGGAGCTGACGTGTGGTTCGGCCTGAGCGAGGGGGGGGGGGGCGACGTCGGAGTGGGGGCGTCGCTGTTGTGGGGGTAAAGATAATCCCCGACGGCGTGGCCTCCTCACGGCGTGGCGTGGTGCGTGCTGAACAGGTGGGGGCGAACGAGGGAAGGGGAGGAAAGGAAAGGAAAGGAAAGGAAAGGAAAGGAAAGGGAAGAGGGGGACGGGACGGCACCCTCCGCAGGCCAAAATTAGCATCGGAGAAACCCCTGGCAGGTAAAGTGCCTGCTGATACGGACGCACCTTGCTCGTCTAGACCTCAGCTACCTGTCACGCGCCTCCTAGCAAGTGCTGGACTGTATTTACTCAGGATCTGCGGAATGTTATCTTTCCACGTAGACAAGCGATTTGCGGAAAAATATGCTTTTAAAGACAGGGCGATGACTTTACTACATAATTTTCTGTTTTGCCGAGCTTCCGAAGTTTTGTGTCTTATGTTTCTTAATTTGTTTGATATCTCTATTGAACATACAGCTTTTTTATACTATAACGTGCAACAAGGTTTATTACCTATCAATAAAAAAGACATATATAAAATTATTTATCGAAAGTAACGGAAAGTAATTTATTTTAGAAATAGGTTAGACCCCACGCTAGGAAAATTAATATATTTTTTTAAAGAATACTGTATTAAATTGGTCTGAAAAAAGTAAAGTTTACGATTGTTTCGCACGTGAAATGAAAAGAAGACGCTTCTCAGCCACAAACAGCAATTCGTGTGAAGGATAAACGGAGTTTCGCGTCATTCTTGCATATTTATTTTCATTTATTTGTATTTACTAGTTATAATAAGAATAAATGTCTCTCGGATAATTTATACCGCAACACTTCCTCCGTTAACCTTCAATTAACTAGACAATTTCCCAGTTCTTTGCTGATGCTTTGCTGATGAATATCAAGGTCTTCATGAAGGAAATTTCACACATTATTATTTATCAATGCGGAAACGTTGGCTAGTAACAATTTATTTAGTTTACATGTAGAGATAGTACTTCTCGAAAGAAAATTCATTTATAAGGAATGGAAAACAATAACACTTTATGTCGGTGAAAATTTATAGATGTTTGAACGTAGAAAAATTAATAATGAACAAGTAATCACACAAGTGTATGAAGTTAAAAATACGGACAGAAATGGACTAAATGTGTCATCAACATCAGATCCTCGATATAATTTTTCTCCAGTCCCAAAAGCTAAAGTTCTATGTCAGTACGGTTATTAGTATAATATAAAACCAATCACCTGAAATGTAATCACCGACTACGAAGATAACCTGGTAAGGTTGAACAATATAAACATTTAATTTAGGGGTACGTTTTACTTAAATTAATCCTCCTCATTACGTATTCTGATTTCATTTTCGCAAACGCAGGGATAAATGGAAAAAAAATTAAGGTTAAGGGCCAGACTATGTGGAAGATCCTAAAGTCAAAAATGTTCCCGAAGATTCGAATTTCCGACTGCTAATATTTTTGGAAAAATACGAAAACGCGCCCTTCTATGCCGCGAACACTGGCTGCCGCCGTTATCCTTTGAAGGAAGCAGCGATAGCAGCGAGGACTGGTGGGACCCCCGCGCACCACCACGGGGTGCCACAACGCGTGAAGGGGGAGGGGGTGTCATCCGATACTGCAAAGGGAGCAAAGCCGCCTGACGTTCCACATGCGGGGGCGGAGGGGCGGAAAACCGACGGATTCACATCGCCACGCATTAGCAGGGCTGCCACTCGTCCCAAGGAATTACGAAACCGCAGATTAGACCCGAAGATAAGGAATTTGAAAACAGCGGGCGAACACACGCCCACAAGTTACAGATTTTTCACATTTTTCTCTTTCCGGACATCCATGTACCCTGATTCATCTCAAACGTCCAATTCCACAAATAATTTCATTTATCTCCTTTTTATTGTTCATAATATCGCACTGCTCTCTAATAATTTTAAAAACACATTTATTACCCTTACAAACAATTAATATCAATACCCGTATTTAAAATACGGTCCCCAAAATTCCGCCATGTTGAAATTACAGTACAATCAAATACTATACCCTACATTTTCTGATCACTTTTATATTATTTATCCCTGTATGCCCTTTATACACCAATGTTTTTTCTTACGTTAGCTCAAATGTATTACATTAGGGATTTTATACTCTCAATAGACATAAACATTCTAAATGAATCGTAGAGGCACGTTTTGGAATTCCTTAGTGCTAGAAGTTAATTAAGTAGAGACCACTAAAAAATAAACAACCATGGATAAATTAAATAAGTAAGCTCTGTCCGCTATTTCTGGAAGTATTACATTCACTTTTTAACGATCAAAGAAAACAGAATGTGAATAGGAACTTTTGCACTTCCTAGGAATACAGAACAGTATTTGTCAATGTTCCTCAAAGACGAAGATTGCCGAACTTTATTGACAGCTGGCACCAGTGAATACACCAATATCGTGGTGGTACATCGCACATATCTTAGCCACACAGAAATTCCACAGTAAGAACTATGGTTCTCAGAGCGCGGAGACAGGTACAAAGTGTAGAATGTTATTCGCGTCTGAAACGCGTCAATTTTTAGTTTCTACACGTTCTTCCCAGTCTGCATTACATTTTCTTTTGAAGACTCATTCGCGACGGGGGCCTTCATTTTATTTAGCGTCAAACTGCGATTTTTGAAGGTCATGAAGACGAATGTGTTTTGAAGTCCAACCTTATTCAGTTATTCGCTTCACGCAGGATTAAGACCACTAATACCCATATGAATGTGAATACGCAATTCAAAACCAGTTGACAAAAAAGGGAAGGAATTTAAATAATTCAATTTAATATTCACGAGAAAATTAGCAAACCAGTCCGCGATGTAGAATCAGTAACGCAGCAAAAAAATTTCAGAATAATTTTTCAAAGAAGCCTTTTTTAAAAAAAATACGTCCGGAATACAGTGCGACAATGGAATATTTTAGTAGAACAAATAACATGAAGAAAGTTAACAAGAGAGCAGAAATGTAGAGTAAAACATTATCTTTGATTGCAAAGTAAACGGCGCGGATATTAAAACAGTTTTCTCGCGAAATGTGAATTTTTTTAGACCCGTCACATTTCGTGTACACCAAAAAGACTTTATTTTGGAGTATGTGAGAGAGCAACAAACAAAACAAAATAATTCCGTCTTACCGCATCAGCTATTACTGATCTTAAAGCATCATAGATTGTGTTCTTGAATTAAAATAAAATAAAATGTAAGTCAGTGCGTCTGACTAAAAAATAGTGTATGACACACGTGGTAAACATGATTTTATTAGGGAGTTTTTGCACGGCATTGCGGACAGCAACAACTATCGAACTTCTGCGCATTCGCAGAGGCACATAAGTGATGCGAAACCTCGATCGAGCTGTCGATTGCTGTAACGCTTCGCTGAGCCAAAACTCCCCATTTAGGTTGGCGCCGTCGGTGTCGCAACCTTTCCTACTCGCCAAATAAAATGCCGATTTTACCACTCGTATCGTAAATAACCATTTTGTCGGTAAGGTCCTTTACATTCTCAAGAGCGAGCAAAGCCGCCGAGCACTTCCGGCCGGAGGATAAAGTACTTCCGGCGCCCAGCCGGGCCGCCGTGAGGACCCAAGGGCGGTTGAGCGCAACATAAACGGCACCGCGCCCTTCACATCGCACACCCGCGCCGCCTCCGCGCCGCTCTTGGGGCAAAGGGTACCTGGAAGGCCGGCGCTGGGACGGATGCGGGACCGAGGACCGAGGACTGAGGGCGCTCCCTGCGGCGGGGCGGGGCGCGTCGAGTCGCGTCGCGCCGTCCCTTCCAGCGGCCCTACCCCTTCCCGGGACGACTCCGCCCTTCGCCGAAATGCAAATCCGGCTGCCTGCCTGCCGATGCGCGCGCACCAGGTAACGACAGCGCTTCCAGGAAGGGGCTTTGGAAGACGGACGGTGCAACGAAAGCCACGCGCCGATTGTTTCTGTGAGTTCTTGGGGGAGAGGGGGGGGGAGATCGTTTACGTGCCATCGTCGTGACACACTGATGGACATACCTTTTTTCCCCTAGAGGCAGGCCGACAAGAAAGATATTCACGCCGCTTAGGCAGATTCGTTTCATGTTGTGTTCCATTTCGAGCAGATGAATTGCAGCCCCCCTCTCGAAACTATTCAGATTTTCCATTATTCATTGTAGAATTCACGGCCATGATGTAATGAGGTATGTAGTTCACGGGGTTGGTCAGAATATGAACAATTAGTTCGCCAACGCTGCGGAATCCTTTATTTCCATCAACAGTTGTAGGGAAAGGACACCGCGCTCCCAGCAACTGAATTTCTCATTCGTTTGTTTTCGTGCCTTGGCCTCATTAAGACGTGATACGGGATGGACCCCTGCGTTGCAGAAACTCCATGTGGGGTTTGTTCGGAATTTGGATTTGTTGCCAACTGTAAAATTTATTACTAAGCCCTTATGTTGGAATTAAAAGATTCCGAAACATCCGTAAACTAGTCGTTTGATGTATTATACTACGACCAATCCCGACCTTTCCATTATTGACAGATGTAATTAAAATTGAAAAAAAAAAGAAGGAAAGGTTGTTACTAGATTACTGGGGGTAACGTGACACGCGCTTAATAAATATTATTAATAATAATAATAATAATAATAATAATAATAATAATAATAATAATTTGTCGGCCCCGTGGCGCAGCACAGACAGTTGCGTTAGCAGTCGTCTGCGCCAAGGTGACAATCCAGAGTTGTAATATTGCAGGCATTACATCAGACCTAACAAACTGTTCAAAGTGGCCAGAGCAACTAGATGTGAACCTTAAGACCCGGTTTCGATTCCCAGTCAGAGTGAACATTGCTTAGAACAATTTAAATACAGAAAACCGGAATTCCAAGGGATCGAAATAATCGGCATTCTTGTTACGCGATATCGGTTATTGTTTTCTTGCTGGGTCCCAAAATTTGTTCCTCTAAAGGCGAAGTTGGAGATAAACGAGTTGGGGCTAACGAGGGTTTACTGTAATTTAATCGATTTTTTTGTTTACTAGACCAAACTGCCGATAAAGCCAGCCCGAGTCCCGTCCGCGGAAAGGATTCGACATCGATCTCGATGTTCTCGAAACATCGATGTTTTAAACATCGATGCAATAACGCTGATGTTTTTTTAAAGATCAAGGGTCTGTAATCGATGTTTTTTTCATTTTCGGATGATTTTTTTCTGAATGAAAAATTCCCATGATCACAATACAGTAAAAGTTAAAACATGAAATATAACTGATTGTATAACAGTTCATGTGCTATAACCGAAGGAGCGCTGTTTGTACAACCGGCATTGACCAAATACTCTCGCCCGAGGTGACCTCCATGCCCTTGTATTTCCTCTGTCTTCACACTCATTTGGCACATTGAGAAGTGGTTAACATATGCGCTGTGAGCGAAAGGTCTGCTCCTTCTTCTCGTACCCTATTCGCTGAATTGATAAACACGAACACTGTCAACTTATATATTTTTGCACACGAATTTAATCTTAGAGGTTACTAAACCAGCCTTAAAACATCGATGTCGAAAAACATCGATGTTTATGTAGTCGATGTATTTATTAACATGGATGTTGCAATTTTGAACATCGATGTTTCGTAATCGATTTCGCATCGCCAGTCCGCGGAAGGCAACGTGTCGACGACGAATTTCGGAAAGTCGCAGTTTCCGGAGAAGGCAGAGGCGGCGGCGCTCGGAAAGGTAGTCGAATCGCCCGGGGGGGAGGGGGAGGGGGGGCTGGAGCAGGCATCGCCAGGTCGCCCGGTGGCCTCGGCACGCTTCGCCGGATTCCTCGCGGCTCGCGTGCGTCGCTTGTTTCCGACTCGCGCCCCTCCCCCTTCCCTCCACCCGCTTCTTGCCTCGTCTACGGACGTCGCATCTCCCCCCCCCTTTCGGATTCACGGACTTCTCATCTGGACGCCGCTGCGGTGCGCGCCGCGCCGCGCCGGGAAACTATCAAAGACGACGCTACGCCATCCGCCAATCCAATACAGCACTGTTTTTTTTTTTTTTTTTTTTTTTTTTTTTTTTTTTTTTTTTTTGCAGAGCGTAGCGTATAGTAATCACGTAACTATCAGCGGCGGAACTCTTTTTTAGAGTTTGCGAGTCCATTATCCAGCGGATAATTCAATTCAATTCAAACCATTCATAGAAATGTATTTCCTTCTAAATTCATGATTACCGGCAGTGATATCATTTGTAGCATTCCGAGATCGCATTTACAACTTTGAGCACCCGGAGGCCCTAGGTTCCAATCCGCACGGCAGTGCTCATTTGTCAGACGCTGAGTCGAACCGCTGTGTAGTTGCGAAATCTCGCGACCCGGAACTGACTGGTTCTGCCCCTTCAACTTAACGCAGATGCTGAAGCAGTCCCCTACACCAGTGATCGACAACCTTTCAGATAATTTTGATCATTAAGATCATTTAAATGATTAAATACGCAATTTAACATTTCAAATCTCTAATGTAACTTTATAGACATTTTCAGTACAATATACTCAAAAAAAAAATCGTGACATTAGATTTGAAAAAGAACTCGACCTAGCTAGGTGGCTGTCAAAAATCCTGTCACTGTTAGGACTCGAATCCCACGACCTCCCATTCAGAGACACTGCAGTGACATCATCGATGGTACTGAGACACCTGTTCCGGTCCGACATGCCAACAAATAGGTAGAGTCGATAGGTTAACAATTAAAATACGGCGCTGGCAAACGGCAGACACTTTTCACTCCAGGGGCTGCCTTTGCTGCTACATTACTCAAGTCGGAGGCTTCTCCTACGACCTTCGGCAGGTGACGAGACCATCTCCTCGCCCGCGCACCTGCGCTCGCCGCCGACGTGACAGGCAAACGCAACCGCCCGCACCTGCAGAATACCAACTCCGCCCGCCCAGCGTTACCGCGCACACATTCATTGCGAGCGGCTATCTCGACGTAGTGTTTGCCACCGCGAGAAATGACAGAAACGCCAACACTTCAGGTTCCAGCCATCTTCGAGCGCCTCGGCTGACCCACTTCCGAACTGAGAATCCATTTTGAAACAAATGTGGCTGCCTCAATTTACTAACATTCATTCACAATGAGAGCACTGCGAATATTTATGTAAGAAGGAATGAAACACTATCGTACTAATCATTTACCCGCGTACATTGTGCAAGCTACTTATTGAAGACATTTGCTTCGGAGCGGTGGAATTCCCAATCGTAAGTAACACATTAATTACAACACACACACACACACACACACAAGTTGTATAATGGTTAATACTCGTTTAAGTTACACAATACGTTACGTTATTGCGTCGAGTTACAAGTGTGGTCGGTTGGAGGCGTGTCTCGTTGCAGCTGCTTCGCATGTATGGCGCGAAATACGAGGTTGAAGAGATTCGCTATAGATAGAGCTATCGCACTATAGCTTCTCTCCTGGTGTTGGAAGCCGCTGGAAAATTCGAAACGCGTCATTCGTCGCAAGCAAAGAACAGGAATGAGGAAATCTTCGCGAAGTGAATCTAGTGTATCTGTAGTCTTCCTTACCGAGAAAACTAACTTAAACGCAGGTGGCATGTATTATTGAATACCTTGCCTCTGACACTGCTCTCGGGGAAACACAAGGCCGTAGTTTTTTCAAGGGCACGCGCAATCTTGGCGGCGAGCCATATTTCAAGGTACGAAATCGTCGGGTCAACCAAAATTCCTGGACAGCCGGCGTCATCCAGAACCCTTTTCCAGGTAGGACGCGTGGAAGCAGAAACACATCTCTACCTGGTTGTTCAATTCGGGTCTCAAAATTGCGTCTTGCTCGAAACGGATGGCTCTGCCTTGAAAGAGGAGTTAATATGCTATCGGGTACATCCAAGCGTGACCAGACTTGACGCTCGTCTAGTGACGAGACGTGACCAACTTTCCTGTTTGCGAAGCGCTGTTTCCGACTAGTCAAATGTGAGATTTTATCGAGACGCAGTTTCGTACATGCCAAATGTGGGCATTTACACAAACTCGTAACCATGTTGGTTGTGACCAACAAAACATCCTACAAAAATGTGTAACTGCCCATTTTCGTCAGGAAACATCATAAAGCTATCCTGGGAACAGGAGGGAGAATTATCTTAATGGTTTCGTTCTTGACAATGTCAAGGTCTATTATAAGTCATTCAAGAAGTGAAGTTAGTCCCATTTGATGGATAGCCCAGGAAGAATATATATTTTACCTCTGAACAGAGAATTAACACTAACATAATAGTTTTGGATTCTTAAAAAAATCAAATATATGTGCAATTCAATATGAAGAAACACTTTAAACTTTAATTACATTAGAAATATTTTGCAAACAGCAAAATTCGTTTAATCCTGCTCAGAATCTTACTCCAAAGTAAAAGACAAAAGGATTATTTTGGATTAACATCGTTAATATTCAAGGCGACAGTTTAGTGATTTCTTCAATATCGTATTATTTTGATATTTGTTCAAAAACACATAACATTTAAGTAAATTTCAGTAATGCGATAGTATAATTTTAGTGGAATTTCGAAACAGCAAACTATCTATATTGTGGGATAATATCGGGAAAATTATTGATGTTAAATTTCCATACACAACAAGAGCACCACGATCAAATCGATAAGGTTTTCCGCGTCTCACTGCCTTGTACCACTGCACACCTGACGTTCATTATTGCTGATAATCATATAAATACAACTCCTTGGCATTCTGCCAGCAATTGATGGCAACGTTCAATTGAAGTGTTTACTTTACAGACTAATTTAATTTCACTGGACAAAAGCCAAAGGCCACAGAAGAGGTTTAAATTGTGTCAGGCATCCTTGCGACTTCCCATGAGAAGCTGCACCCATCCCAGAAAAAGAAAAAGGAATTTTGTTTAAATTTCACACAAGGTTTCTGCCTTTCGAGGAACCATACAGAGGAAGTCTGAGATAAGGAAGAAAAATGGGGAATGCATTAAAAGAAAAAGCCAAGAACGGCGAAGAAGGAAAATTATTCTGAAACTAAGAGTTAGTACAAGAAAAATTGGAAGAGATACGAAAAGGGAGAGCAACCGCTGCACGCTGGAAAAGAACAAAGTGGGGGCGAAATGAAAGAAAAGAGGATGCTGTCGGAGGAGAAAGGTACGAACTGGAATATGAAGTAAGGGAGAGTTAGCAAGAAAAGGAATAAAAGAAAGGAAATTGAAAGACAAATATGAATCAAGTGAGAAGGGAAGGACGAAGATGTGGGAGACAAAAGAAGGAATAAAATTAAATTTGCGGTGAGGAAGATGAGAAGAAGAGGGAAGAAAAATAATAATTCAATGGCAATAGAGCAAAAAACAGAAAAAATCAAAATATATTTATCTGTAAAGAATTTAAACAAACAAGTTCGTGCCTGTCAAAACTAAACCGATTGTTATAACAACTGATCTTGTCAATTTATACATATTTGAAAAACAAAGACAACAAACAATCCATCCAATCATTCCAAAATCTGAAACTTCTGTCATTCTTTAATCCTGAACTTTAACAAGACTCAATATATGTAAAGTTAGGAACGTGGAATGGTAAAGGGCCCCTCAAACTTTCAACACCGCGGGAAAACCCAAAGAAACAATTGTTATTAAGTAACGTATTTGGCTTATGATTGGATTAATCCGAGTTAAGTCAGCTAGCTGTGTTCCCAGGTTCCCAGGCACGGCGTATTCCCATCGGTGAATCCAGCGCTGCTGCCCTGCCCGAGAGCTTTTCTTTGGATATACAATTGTAGAAACTG
>BOPP01000054.1:3299248-3328436 GCA_017312745.1 Gryllus bimaculatus
CTGAGACGGACTGTAAAGGGAAAGCTACGCTTCAATTTTTTTTTGGGCCCCCCAGGGGGTTTTCGGCGGAAAATCGCGCCACGGAAAGCTCGCACATCGTCTATGGGCCATCCGAGGGCAATAACTAATAATAATAAATAATAATAATAATAATAATAATAATAATAATAGAAGAAGAAGAAGAAGAAGAAGAAGAAGAAGAAGAAAAAGAAAAGAAAAGAAGAAGGCTGCGAGAAAGAGAGGGTCTGTGCCCCGGCATGGGCCCGCAAGCGCAGTGCCGGCGCCGGCGCCGCTCAGGCATTCACGCCGGCGCTCGGCGGAGCGGTTGGGGGGGAAGAGGGGTGGAGGAGGAGAGTCTGCCGCTGTTTGCTCGCTCATCCGCTGTCCAGGCGCGCGCACGCGGAGGGCATCGCATGTAATGGTAGGGGCAGCCCCCCCCTCCCCTCCCTCCACCGACACGCATTAGCGCGCGAGGACGCGACGCATTACCGGCGCCCGCCCCCCGCCCCGCCCCCGCCCCGCCCCTCTCGCCCCGCACCTCGTGCACAGGCCACCTCCTACCCATTCCTCCCTTCCCCTTCATCCTTTCTCCGTCGCTTCCCTCCCTTCCCCTCATTCCTCCTCCCTCGCTCCCTCCCTTCCCCCTCATCCTCCTCCTCGCTTCCCTCCCTTCCCCTCATCCTCCTCCCCCCTCTCCTCCTCTCTCATCCCCTCATTCCTTCCTAATTATTAATTTCTCGACGTTGAAAAATTTAGTTTTTTTTTTAAAAATCTCTCCTCTTTTTGGCTCCCTCTCTCTCATCCTCATTCCTCCTATATAATTTCTCGACGTGAAATTAGTTTTAAATAGCGCAAAGGGACATTCGTTGCCATCACTCATTGAGAAATAAGAGAGTAGTAATTCTTATTGTAGAGAGTATTTCTTTCTCATAACTGATAGTTTGTATGTATCTTGGGTGTATAATGTATAACATGTATTTGTCTTATTCAACTGATGTAGTTGTACACAGTTGTAAAATAAATTCAGTCAACTGATAGTTCAATTAACATCCTGATTACTGGCTCTAAATGAATTTAACGGGGTTCATAACTGGCACCTCAAAAACGTCCTACAACAATACACTTTGTGAAATCGTTGATAGCACGGCACTGTAGGGAGTATTTGTAATCCTCGCCTCACAAAAGCATTAGCGTTGTTTGACAGCTTATCGCCGGCTCTGCACCGGAGGTTGATGAGTTAAATAACAGCTAGATTAGCTCTCCTGTTATCTAGTAAAGAGTGCGTCACGCCCCTAGTATCTGTACGCACCGTCAATACCGTATGTTATCTGACATCCACCTTCACTTATTTTCCAGCGGGCGTAAAACATAACACGGGGAGACCAAAGTGTTCGACGGGGAGATTTGCGTAGACACACACACACACACACACACACACACACACACACACACACACACACGCACGCAATCGGAAATCCGGCTTTGCAACTGATTATTCGAGAATAAATATGGCTCAAAGCTGTAGGAACGATCTGAATGATTTAGTATTTCGTTAGTCCCTTTCAGAAGGTGCGAAAAAGAGAGAGTTTACAGAACATAGCGAGTTTACGGTCTTCATAAAGTACTATAATTCTTACTCATATTAGTAATTAAAATATAATATTCAGATCATCAAAACTATAACGTATATAACATGAGGCATGAAAATGTTTTTTCTGATATCACTTATAAGCCTTACGATACGACGTTAAAAATCGTGGACGACATGAATGTTCTTTTCTCGATTTTCAACAGTTGTATATATTCACATGAGGCGCCATTTTGTGTTCTGAAACGTCAACTCGTAAGAACTCATTGCTCATTGGCAATACCTGACTTATTTATGCGACACTTTCGTTGGCGCACACACGCACCGTTCAGCAGATCGTAAATATGGGTGCTTGCACTCGGAAATAATATATGCGTTGCATAAACGTTTGGATTTACGGCACAGTAAATTTAGACGTTCATTCCTTCTTCAAGGCTGGTTCATTCCGCATTCCGAATAATTAATGTTATATGAGTATTCAAATGACCGGTGCATACGAGGCACGACATATATAAAATGATTTATTGGACTTGCACCCTACGTTCACGTACTTAACTGCACTTAACTACATTAAGAAGTCTAAGAGCTGAGAACGGCTGAGCAAACAATAACTTGTCACGATCATTGTTTCAAGCCCGGATCACAAGAAATACTTTGTTAGTTCATTATATTTCTATTAACGAAATTTGCAAAGGAATACGTAACTAAAGTATCATTCAATTCTTTTCGCAATCAGTAATCGATTTCCGGACATATTTCTTCAGCCATTACACATCATACTTCCCTTTCACGAAAATTACGTAATGATTCCAGACCTTTTACCAAGAACGGTAGAATACAAGGCATCATAACGTTTTCTCGAATTTATGATGAATCCAGAAATGTAGCAACCGGCATATGCTCCGATTTACGCGCTTTCTTATGGCGAACCATTTCGGAGTTTGGCGAACTCGCATGCTGACGGGGGCAAAGAGGACCCTGAAGTACGCACGGGCGCGTTCACTAAAACCCGGAAATAGTTCGCCACAGGAGCGCGTGTAAATCGGGTGTACGAGACGAGGACTTCCACATCAAGAAAGCAAGGGGGCGTTGACCAACATGAGCGCTGTGTTGTTTGAGTGCGTAGCGACCCCAACACCTGGGTCAGGCGGATGGCGGAACCGATCTCGTCCTGGGTCTGAACCTTTTGACGAACCCCTTTCGTTTGGGTTGTGGCCTAGAGCAAGGAAGATACACTCCTTTCTCTATGGTGGCGGCTTCCGTAGGCCAAGGGTTCCGCTAAGTTCTATTTCAAGAAGGCTGCAAAGCCTACTCTGCAATACGACGCTCTTCACTCGCATCCAACCAGGCGCGGATCCACGGGGGGGATTGAGGAAAATTCCCCCTCCCGGAAAATGTTTCAATACCGACTAATTTCAATGTCTCACCAAGCTTTCGGATTATTATTAAAACGAATACAATATTATCGCGGCATAAGCTCAGTGTAGTCCGCGACATTTTATAAAATCTGTAATATGATATATTCTAAGAAAACATTTTGAATTTGCCCTCCCCAAACTAGTTTTCGGGTCCGCCCATGACTCAACTGTCGTCTACTGAGAACAATGAAAAAAGAAATAAAAGAAGACTACATTAGACAGGCTAGAACTGGCTGAAAAAACACAGGAATAAAAAGAGGAATGGTCCACGGTATAGTCTCTGTGAGCACATCGGACAACTCATTCGTCTGGCCGCGGCTGAAAAAGTACCGAGGAGACAAGAGTATAAAAAGAGAAATATTGTGGCGTCGTTAACACGAGAGCCAGAACCGTTAGGTTGGTGAAAGTACGCTGCGGGGGAGGAAGGGGTTGAGCCTGAACATCCGGAGTTTGCGCTCGGGCGGTTGACTCAGGTAGTGCCGCAGAGCCAAAAATACCGGAGGCTGTAAACTCCGAGGATGCTGCCGGCGAACCTCGTTTACGGAAGCAGGCAGCCAACCTGAGAATTGTGTGTGGGCGTAAACCAAAGGCTGGCCTGCGAGCCTCGCGCCAGTGCGAGTCTATCTATGGAACAGTGGTGGGGGTGTCAGCCTCAACTATTTAACGCGGCGCCATCTGCGCCCGCGTTCTCATTCAGTTTGCATCGGGAAGCTTGTACGTGTGTGTACAAGGGGTGTAGGAGTGGGGGCGAGATGTCCGGAGAGTAAGGGCCAGACGATCTCGCGTGCTGTAGGCACACGGTCGCCACGACCGGGTTAAATTTTGGCGTCAGGCCATGTGACGGTAATTGTCACGGGACAGAGGTCCGACGGCGCGCATCACGCGTGGCTTGTGTTTTCTGCGGTAAAGCAGTGTTCTGAAAGGAAAAGGTTGCCGGAGTGTTTTAATATTAACAATTCATTGTAACTTGTACATAATCTTTGAATATATTATTTTTATTTTGTTATTGAAATTTATTTCTTATTTCACTACGTCACAATATTGCACCGTCTTCTGCGTGATCAACGTATGAGACAGCAGACTGACTCCGGCTGAAAAAAAGTAGAAAAAAGTCTCCTGCTTAGTGTAACTTATATGATATTTTTAATCTTCTTCGGTACCAGATGGCTAAGAATAAATCGTACATTTCTGCAATTCCACGTATAAAATATTAGACCACCTGACTGAAAAAAAAAATTCACCGACGAAAAAATAAGAAAACTGCAGACGACATTGGCTATCAGAATATCTTGTGCCTATTGTAACATAGATGATATTCATTCGATCGGGAAGAAGAATGAGAAATCGTACCTTTCTGCACCGAATAAGAGATCACCTAAATGCAAAACAACACTGACAAAAACATAAGAAGAAACGGTCTACCACATAGTCTCTTATAGTTCTCCTCAGTCCCGACTGCACGCGGCACCGGGAGGGAAAGAAGGAAAAAAAATAAAAAAATAAAATAAAAATAAAAGAATTAAAAGAAATAAAAATAAAAAATTAAAAAAATTAAAAATTTTAAAAATTAAAATAAAAAAAATTAAAAAAATAAAAAAGAAAGAAAAAGAAGAAGAAAAATAAAAGTGTGAGTGTGTGTGGTACTCACGCAAAGGAGGCGACGACGTTGCCGGTGGGCCAGCCCAGCACGAAGGCCGTGTCTCCCGGCAGCGCCGCCTCGCTCACCTCCTCCAGGCCCGAGCGCGCCAGCCACAGCTCGGACGCGCGCACCTGCTCCTTCAGCTTGAAGTGGCCGCCCGAGCGCGGCTTGGCCACCAGCAGCAGGTCGGAGAAGAGGAACAGGTGGCGGTCCTGCGACTGCACGCCCTGCCGACACCACCCCAACCTCCGTCTACTATGCGTCCTTCGCACCAGCAGCAGCACACGGCCGGCGCGCACACGAGTAGGACACTTTGTGCTCACACCAGACACAGACACACCAAGCCGCACACACCAGACACTCCGAACTGCACACACCAGACACACCACGCTGCACACACCAGACACGCCAAGCTCTACACATCAGGCACACCGAGCTGCACACACCAGACACACCGAACTGCACACACCAGACACACCGAACTGCACACACCAGACACACCACGCTGCACACACTAGACACGCCAAGCTCCGCACATCAGGCACACCGAACTGCACACACCAGACACACCAAACCGCACACACCAGACACGCCAAGCTCCGCACATCAGGCACACCGAACTGCACACACCAGACACACCAAGCTCCGCACACCAGACACAACTAACTGCACAATCAGACATACCAAGCAGGATACTTACACAACACGAAGAAAACACATTTTACATACAAGCTTAGCACAATTAGCACCGAAGTAGCACGCATCAAGCACACCAGTATCACGCAAGAGGCACATCAGTATCACCCATGCAGATGACTATAACTATTAGCATCTAAGTAACACACATTTAGGAACTTTCATACAATTGGCAGACTCAGTTTGTGAACTGCACACATCTGCGCACGCAGAAATACATGCATTTTACAGAAATATTTCATATACAGAAGTATTTTTTTCTACGTTATCTGATTACGACAAAACGGTCAGGTAACACATATGCACGCACACACACATACACACACTTGAATGGTCGACCCGAACGAGTTCGAGCAGAGTATATCTCATCTCGTTCATTCCAACATGGTCGTTTTAATGCCATGCCCTTTCGATCTACCTCTCATATGGGCACACCATTCTGGAAGACTGTCCCAAGGCCAGCTCAGACAACCATTCCTACAGTTTTCGTCTGTTTCTCCAATGCCAGCGGTCCTTCTTTTCTCTTTGCTTGGGCCGAAAGGGTGGTGAAAGGGGCCATGTATTAAGAGCAGCGGCCTTCATCGCACACCTTTGCTGGATACCGCCACTTCGGTCAATTAAACGGTATTTGTTGTGGGCGACTTTCTAGCACTGGGCATGTTGTCATGGCGCCCTATTTTCAAGTACACCAGATGCGTTCTCCTTACGAATTGCTCGTCTCAAAGTAGCGGTCTTGCTGGGTGGTTTTTAAGGACTTCTAAAAAGCCCAAACAACACGTGTCTAACTGACGGTTTCACTTTCATTCTTTCTATACATTGGCATATACGATGTAAGGCTACAAATAATAAAAAAGGGATACCAAAAATGTCATTGTCACAACATTTTTAGCTGGTAACAATGTTATTTTCAATCTCAATTTGAAAATACCTATCGTAAATAAAGTGAAATACCAATAATAATAATAATAATAATAATAATAATAATAATAATAATAATAATAACAACAACTGAGAAATGCACTGATACAAATGCAAAAATTCTAACAGTGGGAGTTATCTCCCTGCTCATTAATAGGCATGAGAAGTAGACATTTATTTGAAAGAATTTCCTTATTCCTAAGTACAATTTTTGCCTTTTCTTTAAACATAAAAGAAAATTAATCGTATTTTAAAGATGCGCATGTTATTAACTTTTTGAGGGTTCGAATGCTGTGTACGTCTTTCATGCAAACCTTGGAAAGGCAATTTTCCAGGAAAATTCTGTGCACATGAAGCAGTTAAGGCAGTAATTATCGACACGTGTTCATTATAAAATAATGCTTTGGTCTGAAATATTTCAGATTCTATCTAAAATTGAAAAGAACATTGAGGAAGAAGATAATGGCGATAAAATCTCTAAGTTATTGGTAACTTATTCATGGAATCCATCTCTCTGAAAACTGATACAATTGTTTTCATTTTATCTCTGAATATGCTGCACTTCAACAAAACATAAACAAAGGAATATAAAATTAGTAATATATTATTCAGTTTTCTATATTATACCTTGAATCATTTACCATATACACATTTATCAAATCTATTTGTTTAATGGAAAATTTTAATAAACACTAGAAAACTAGAATACAACTCTAGTATTGCGCAATTGGCCGTAAAACCAGCCATTTATAAGTGTGAATGTCAGCTATGTTTATTCTGATTTTGTAATTTAGAAACTCTTATTAACACTGAAATAACATCACACTTTATTTACCTAGCACAATTGCTCGAACTGATATCAGAATGGAAATGAAGGACTTGGAGAACAACGAATGAAAGTGCACTTAATGTGGAATATATTTCAAAGTTGAGTGAAAAGGATTGAAGGCATTTTATTTTTTGCAGCAAGAATGCAGAAACTGCTTGAGCAATTTGTACACGAAATAAAATGGAAAATTGTAACTTCACACCCGCACTCTTAACTCAAAATTTGCCAAAAATGCACTCGTATCATTTGTGCTCTGAATCCCCTAAACATATTTTCAATATCCTTCCAACGTTTTCGAAACTAAAATAGTTCAGTGAATCGAGCACAGCATTGAACGCTATGAGCAGACCCTGTTGCTTGCACTCTCTATCTGCAGAGAGCTCGCTCGGGCGAGTGTCGCCGGGGCCTAACAGTACCCGTCGGGAAAATTCACCCCCGGGTCATTGGCCCAGGTAGCGGGCACAAGGTTGACTATTCTTGGCCATCGCAGCACCACGCGACCCACACGCAGCCTACACGGCGAGAGGTACGGCCCTAGAGCTTTCTAGCTCACGGGGCGCGCAGAGCGGTAGTTGGTAAACAAAACAAGCTCTCAGAGAATACACTGCCCTCCCCTTCCCCCCCTAACATTCTTTTGAATAGTTGCAAAGTTATTGGCGTCATAATACAAATATTAATAATGTTAATAATTATTATTTTAAATATAATAATACTAATAATGAAGAAGAAATTGAAATCCATCCAAGATACTTAAAAGTGATGCACAACACTATTATCACGAATATTTGCCGCACTGTCCAAATCTTTCCAGAAAAAGAAAATTAATCAAATTAAAAGCACAGTACTTGGCAAAAAAAGCCCGTTCATTTGATGTCCAAGTATGTGATGATAATAATAATAATAATAATAATAATAATAATAATAATAATAATAATAATAATAATAATTTGAATAATTATTATTATCGTTATTATTATTATTATTATTATTATTATTATTATTATTATCAAATTGTTCAAAGATTTAGTCACTATCTGGAAATCGAATTCGGGCCTCAAGGATGCTTTAACTACCGAGCTACCAATGAGGCCAATGCTTGAATGGTTCCAGAGACCTGCTGTTTTACTCGTTATTGATACTCGATTGCCAACACTATCAAAATGGGGTGGTGGTAACTGAGCATTGTTATAATTTATATAAAACCTACAATAATAATTTATATCAAAATATGATTGATATTTACTTTTTTTATTTTTATTTTGATTGATTTTTACGATTTTCTATTTTGCTTAGGTTCTTTCTTCATTTATTTTTCCATTCATTAGTTTTGTCGATTTAGGAACTTCTGAAGCTTCGTACGTGAGGCAGACGTTGTGAAAGAAGTGACAAGTTTTGCATCATCGATTCGTCATGAAAACACAATTAACAATTGCAATGAACCATGGTCTCGTCCTAGAAAGTTACATTAATGGCATTGTTGAAGTCACATTCTACTGAATCGTAAAGGGTTAATTTTCTGCAGGGATTGTGCAGACTAGAAATTGTACAATTTACTACACATATTTGCCGGATTAAAAAAAAGTTTGATATTTTGAGCACACTATTGTAGTCTGAAATATAGATGCAACAATTATACACGTTTCAATTTTTTACTCGCATGAAATAAATCCACTGTTGCCTCATCTCGATATTATTCATCAACAAACGCATGTTGCAACTGCTAAATCATTTTTTTAATAATATTTTGCTACTTAAAACGGTTGTCATTCTACCATTCCACTGCCGCTTCTAGTAGATTTAGATTTATTTAGTAAAAAACAAACAAAAGTAAAAACTGTATATGACGTATGTACTATCCACTCCCACTGCTGGTCCATTCTTCTAGGAGCAAGGACCAAGGCATTACCGCCGTCTGTACACACGCAGATAAACGCTGAGATAAGTTCCATATCGCGCGGATGTCCACGAGCAGACAGACGCCTTCAACGGACGACCGTGAACTCGAGTTCGTCTTGGGTTGGCGCAGCTCAAACAGTACATTGCACGGCGTTGCACATTTCCCTGCATGCCGTATTTCAATCCACTATCCTAAAGCATTGCAAGAAAGTCTGGTACCGTAACATATCTATCTATCTATCTATCTATCTATCTATCTATCTATCTATATATATATATATATATATATATATATATATATACATACACATTAGTGAAGGGTCGAATTATATTATTATATATTACAGAAACTACATACTAAATTTAAAAAAATACAAGAAGCTGATTAGTACGTAGACACACCAAAAATTTCTAAATATAAATTACATATAATTGTTTTGGAATATATTTCTTCCTTATGAGGCGTACAGGTTTCTTCTCATTTACTTTAATATTATTATTCAACATTAATACGGATTTGTCTTTTGTAATAATGGAAATAAAACCAAATCTGGGCAAAGAAAATAACAGAAATCGTTTTTCTCGATTAATGTTTTGAATTTGAATGATTCAAACATATCTTAATTTTTAATTCTATAATGTGGACTAACACCATCATTCCATTTCATTCATTTTTTCCCCAATTAAATTTACATTTATTATTAATCAAATTTTGATTTCTGGGTTCAATCATCAACATACGATTTTTCAACATTTTATCGAAATTCAGCAGTGCAAACTCGATGTGTCTGGTGCTCGAAAAAAATAAAAAGTTATTTCCTCGGGTGCCAAATTGGCCATTGCATAATCACGACCATTGAAGGATCAAAGATTAAAATCGGTTCACGGGATTAGTCAATGTGGTTAGAGAAACAATCATTCACGTTTTGTCTCATTTCCAGCCTCCACACCCACCTCCACATGGAGTTGCTGGAGCACGTGGGTCCATCACGAGACAAACGTAAATGAATTCATTGATATGATTATTAGTAAGCCCTGAGGAAGAAATTATATATATGGAAACGTTGGCGTAACTAATTGTTTCTCTAACCACATTTAGCGTATTGGACTGGTATACCCAAGTTGGCAGGTTCAAACCCGATCGAAGCCGTGTTTTTTTAAGGGCGAAAACATCCTTCGTACGCCTTCCTTCGGAGGGGAAGTAAAGCCGGTAAAGTCCCATGTTAGTAGATTTACTTGCATATAAAAGATCCTCAAGCCTAAATGACGCCTCTGAGCTAAATTCAAAATCGCCTTATTCGTCGCCCAAGAAATACCTCCTTTCTCTGCTAGTTGATGAAAGGAGCGTAGCAAAATTTGCGTGGTCAGACGGAAGAGCGGGCCTGATGGCCCGAATGTCGCCACGTAAAATAAGGTAAATTCAATTCAATTCAATTCATTGATGTTATTAGTAAGCCCCGAGGAAGAAATTATACATATCGAAACGTTGGCGTAACTAATTGCTTCTCTGACCACATTGACCAATTCCTTGAACCGATTTTAATTATTTAGAGTGTCATAAAGTGATATTTCCCTGACTAATCCAGAACAACGCAATTTCCTCATTGTCCCCGGTTTCCCATTTTCCCAAAAAGTGTCCACCTTGAATATAGTCCAGAAAGACCCCGTTTGCAGCCCGGGCCATTTCAGCAAGCGGCGAACGGGGCAGGGGCCGGGGCCAGAAATACCGCGGGCCTCCGCCGGCCTACGCGATGTGCAGTATTGCGACGCCAGTCCTCCCGTCGGGCGAACGACCTCGCCACTTACGTAAGGGCGCGGACACGTCCTTCGCCGCGCCCAGCCGCGCACAGTGGGCCGCCCCCCCCCCCACACACACCGACACTCCGCTCGCAACGCCATACCCCCTGGGAGCAGGGGTCCATCAACGCGCAGGAACGTAACGATACAACAGGTTTACCTTCATCCGAGGCGAGAACACTTGAGGAAGAGGTAAAAGCTTTACTTCGAAGGTAAAAAAAGTCTAAACAAAATTACAAAATACATAGTTTACTACCCTATCCATCCTTCCCTTCACACCCATAAAACCCATGGTCACGCAACATTTCCCGCACATTATCAATTTAGATCTTATACTTCTTCGAATTTGCATTACACGTAAATATTTAAAGGGGAAAAAAGTTTAGTTTAGCGTCCCCCTCGATTCGGGGCCTGCAGCATATACCACAGCAGCTCGTCTTCCCCAGTTGATACGTAATTATACCAAATATGAGCTTAGGGTTCCAGGTAGGATAAGGACCTCAATTATTCAATGAAAATATATTTATCTGTACAAATAACTAACTAACTAACTAAAAACCAATTTAACTTAGTTATAAAAATTCATAGAGCTCACAAAATTAATAATACTAAAAGTTAACAATATATCTGACGTTCCCAAATCAGGGCGGAGTATCTGAAACACATCATCCTCCACACCGCGTGTCGGTCTCTAGAACACGTCCCAGGGAGCGAACACATCAGCTGTTCGGGATTGGGCGAGCAGTAGCTCGCTGCTCGGCGAATGCCGAATGTGTGGAGACGTCTTTAGGAACGTATGCCGCACCTGTGCCTAGGACGCGACGTCTCCCGGACAGCCAAGAACACACAGACTCCGTATTGCTCTCGTGGCCGAGTGGAGAAGTCGCTTGCCTTTCACCACTGAGGTTCCGAATTCGATTCCCGTAAAACCTCGCGTGAAATTTGTTACGACAAAACGAGTTTGCATGTTTCACTCCGACCCCCGTGAAGTTTCCCAAATCCTAATTCTTTCCCAATTCTGGCTGCTGAGTAGTGACGCAGGGGTGCGTAGTAGTAGGAACGTAGGGCGGGCGCTAATATGCTACATGGCGGTCCTCTCGACAGCTGACAGAGGATTACTCCAAATAATAATGAAAATATTAACGGAGGATTACTCCAAATAATGATGAACATGCTAACGGAGGATTATTCCAAATAATGACGAACATGTTAACGGAGGATTACTCCAAATAATGATGAACATGTTAACGGAGGATTACTCCAAATAATGAACATGTTAACGCAGGATTACTCCAAATAATGAACATGTTAACGGAGGATTACTCCAAATAATAATGAACATGTTAACGGAGGATTACTCCAAATAATGATGAACACGTTAACGGAGGATTACTCCAAATAATGAACATGTTAACGGAGGATTACTCCAAATAATGACGAACATGTTAACGGAGGATTACTCCAAATAATGATGAACATGTTAACGGAGGATTATTCCAAATAATGAACATGTTAACGCAGGATTACTCCAAATAATAATGAACATGTAAACGGAGGATTACTCTAAATAATGAACATGTTAACGGAGGATTACTCCAAATAATGAACATGTTAACGGAGGATTACTCCAAATAATGATGAACATGTTAACGGAGGATTACTCCTAGCAGGAGTTCAAAGCCCTCCTATGGGTTTGGAGAGACGTTGCGTCAATTGAAGACGCAGCAAATTTTTAAAAAAAGTCTCCGACCGTGCAAGCTCACGCTTTTAATTTCCAGTTCGTCCCGCGCGGCTCGCGGCTCGCGCCCACTGCCCGCGCGTCCAGTCGCGCCGCGTCACGCAGCGCGCACTCAGGGAAAGGCCGCGCGGAGGCGACCGGATGTGAAAGGGAAGCCGGTGTATGCGCGGAGTGGCGATCGGTGTCGCGCGCGCTTCCGCCATTTCGGACGCTTACACGCCGACAAAATGGTGGCGGCCGCCGCGCCTTCCGACGAGAGTAGAAACAGGTGTCGGGGGGGGGGGGCTTCAAATCGCACGCAAGGTCCCACTGTGTTTACACTCGGTAAAAAAAAAGAAGTTCCTTCCACGAAAACCATAAATGCCATTAAGTCTCCGTGTTCAGATGCGATGGAGAAAGCAGTTAGGGGGAAGTGGAGTAGTTTCTCTAATCACGCTTTCCGGGATGATTTCTTCCGCATTGGTTGGATTTTGGGCAAAATTGATGGCCCGCATGAAATCGCGAGCGACCGTATGGGAGTTATGGAAGTATTGGTCCACAATTTACGAATTGCGACCCGTGAAACGCACTGACCAGCCATATGTTAAGTGAAACACATTGTACATATTTTAGAGGTCACTTGTATGCGTGAAGGTGTCGTATTTATGTATTCTATTACTTAATGTACACAAAAAATAGTATAATTTGACCATAAACACAGGGCCTTATGCTCAACCACACTATTATGGCAATCAGAGAATTACGAACTAGAACACGGCACACTCACACATACAACCTCGAACATGACATACTCAAACATACGACCTCGAACATGACATACTCAAACATACGACCTCGAACATGACATACTCAAATATACGACCTCGAACATGACATACTCACACATACGACCTCGAACTCGAACTTGGTATATTCACACACCTTGATCATGACAAATATTCAAATATACAAACTCTTAGACATTCTCAAATATACAACCTCGAACACAGTGACCATCCAAACACCTGAAGCCTCGCGCATCGTCAAAGCAGTACTAGTACTCACCGTCGTGAAGCGTACGGGCGCCTCCAGCAGGAAGGTGCGTTGCGGGCGAGCGGGCGGGGCGGCGGCGGGCGCGCCCCCGCCCAGGGCGCCGCCCCCGCGCCCTCGTCGGCCCCGGCCCAGCGCCGTGGCGACAGCGCCCGGCTGGCGAGGCGCGCAAGCCGTCGTCGAGCGCGTTGCGGATCAGCCCCTTCATCTCTCTTGAGGAAACACACCGCGCCGCAGACGAGGACCATCAGCAACACGGTGGGATCGACTCTAACTTTGTCGAGCCTCTGGACAGTCAGAGAGGTCGGAACACGAGTCACATTGAGATTTGATGCACAGGAGACAATTTCAATGCAAATCGAGGAGAGAAGAAGAAAGAGGAGAAGAGATGGATGAGAGACGAGGGAGCCAGAGGAGAGGAGGGAGGAGGAGGGGGGAGGAGGAGAACGAGGAGAGAGAAGAAAGGGAGGGAGAGAAGAAAGAGGAGGAGGGGAAGAAGAGAGGATGAAGAAGAGAGGAGGAAGGAAGAGGAGCCGAGAAGAGAGGAGAGGAGAAAGGAGAGGGAAAGAGAGAGGAGAAGAAGAGGAGGAAGAGAAGAGGAGGAGTGGAAGAGAAGAGAGAGGCAAGAAGAGAGGAGGAGGAGGAAGAAGAGGAGGAGGAGGAAGAGGAGGAGGAAGAAGAGGAGGAGGAAGAAGAAGAAGAAGAAGAAGAGGAGGAGGAGGAGGAGGAGGAAGATGAGGAGGAAGATGAGGAGGACGAAGAGGAGGATGAGGAACTACAGAAGGAGGATGAGGAAGAAGGGAAGGAGTTAGAGAAGACACATGAGCTGGAGGAGGAGGAGAAAATGCAGAAGGAGTAAAAGGAGGTGAAGCGGAAGGAGGAAGAGTTGAAGATGAAGAAGAACCAGGAGGAACCGGAGAAAGAGCTGGAGATGACGGAAATGGAGACGAAAATAAAAAGTTATGCTCTACAAAAGTTTCGCCTTTCATAATTTCGTATGTATCCGCGTATAAGTGCATTTGAACCCATTTTGTCTCAATATAATGTTTTTTGTACTCGATTTGAAACTGATCTTGGTTTGACTGTGATGGAGTTTGGTTGAGACACTGAAAGTTCAAAAGTTGTAGTCGCGCACACTATGACACTGGGCTTGTCCCGGCCCAGCAGACGTTAAGAAAACTACGTGATATAGGAGGCTCGATCGTACCACGTTGAACACAGCTATGCCCACTAGAAGCAAGAAAATGTTGCGATACTTGAATCGATACCAACAGGACGAAGAATCGATAGGTACATACCTTAAAGCAATTATCAATACATCCAATATCACATTTTTTCTATAGAACATGTAGCTACTTTGAGTGCCATAATTAATACTATGTACAAACATGGTATGAAGCTCGGGAACAACGAATTTGTGGTAGAGCAGTTTTTTTTTTCAAAGGCGATATTGTAGATTTGATATTAACATTGCGACATTATCAATTTATTATCAGAGACTTTTAGCACAGCGCATGCACAGAGGCTCAAAAGTGGTATACAACAAAGTGCTTCAACCTGTGTAAAAAATCTATTATTAATTACTGATACTAGTAATCCTGACAAAATACTAAAAAAATATGTCAATTATCGAAACGTCTCTGGAGTGCAGGAACTGTGACATTGGAATAGGTGGAGTGTGATAGAATGAAAATATACGGGAGCAAACACTACACTTTATATAGAAGGAAACATACAAAGACAAACACTGCGGCCTTGGAAGCAGGTCTACCAAGCTGGCTCGCCAACCAAAAAAATCAAATAAAACAAGTACGAGCATGTTAAACATTTTCTTACTATTTAATTGCCACCAAACCATTTATTTACCATTCATCTTCCTGCACAAACGTGTGGCGAGCGAACTTGATATCAAGCTGCCTTATATTTTATCTTTATTATATTTAATTGTATCTTCTGAGCAAACCAATACACTGTCCCAGTAGCATCCCCGAACGACGGTCATTTACACTCGTATTCGCGAACATCTGTCTGTTGGAGCCGCAATCTTTCAGCAATTCGTCGCCTCGGAGGAGTCTTTCGCTTAAGGGCCATCCATAAATTAAGTAACGCCAATTTGGAGTATTTTGAATACCCCCTCTACCCCCTGCACCGCACCCGTAATGCGCGATTGACCCCCCCCCCCCCTAATAATTACGTGAGGGTTGCGACAACCTCCCGCCCTTCATGTAAATGCAAAAAGTTAAAATAAATAATAGTTCAGTAAAAAAAATTAATTTCATTCATTCAGTAACAACTTCTAATAACTTAAAATAATTTTGTTTTAAAATAAATAAATTAGATAATATTTTCATGTTTTAGTGTGTCCAAAAAAGGAGGTATTTCAAAAAATGTTAAAAAATTTAAATAATGTCAATGTAACATAACACTAAAGGAACCCCCCCCCCTTACCCCTATGTAACGCAGCGTAACGTTGCCTCAACCGCCCCCTCTTTAGCATCACGGAATTTATGGACGACCCCTTAGCGCACTTACAGCGTTTGGGCGCAGCGATGCAACATGGATGGACATGTTTTCAAAACATCGATGTTCTTTATAACATCAAACAATACATTTATTTTTACATCATAATTTTTTTTTACATCGATATTTTGTTCTCGATGTTTAGTTTGTGAACGAGAAAGTGCCAAAATCACAAAAACAGGTAAAAGTTAAAATATGAAATAACAGATGCCAGATCATGTTTTTGAACGACGCGACTGCTGTACTACCTTCATGAAGCATACCTTTTTCGCGCCCGAGGAACAACTCCGATCCCCTGCTATTTCCTTCATCTTTCCTCGAGGAACACGAGCGCAGTATTTCGCTCGTGGTGCGGACATCAACGCATTTTCGGTAAACGAAGAGTCTCCCCACTATTTTACGAACCATTCTACGGAGAACTGGGGAAACTGAACCCCTTGAGATGATCCTGAGCGCTGAGGCTCTCCACGCTGAGATTTGTCAGTGTTATGATTTTAACTTTTAGTCAGTTGAATCTTAAATATAAATTTATGAACACGCAAATGTCGAATTAAATTCACCCCGCGTGAACCCTAATGACAGATGTTATTCAGTTTTAAAAACACTGACATTTCCAAAACACATTAATAATACATCGCTCAAAAACATTTAAGATTTAACTGACTGAATTTAATTCGACATTTGCATGTTCATAAATTTATATTTAAGATTTAACTGACTAAAAGTTAAAATGATAACATTGACAAAGCTCAGCGTGGAGAGTCTCAGCGCTCAGGATGTTTTAAACGTCTATTTTACTTGAGATTAGTTTTGTATATCGATCTTTCAAGATCTGAGTGTTCGCCTCATTGGCTGCGGAGAGCGCTAGCGAGGAGGCGGCGCGGCGCAGAGAGGCCAGAGCAAACGCAGCCCCAATCACACCACTTGACTGCGCATTCCGGCCGCGGCCTCCCGCGCCCCAGGCGCAGCGGCCGACTGCGCGCCGGCAACCACGGGAACGCGCGTGCGAGTGCGAGAGGGCGACAACAGCGGGGAGCGAAGGGAGCGAGAATAAGAAAAAGGGAGCGAGAAGGAGAAGTAGAAGAAAAGAGAGCGAGAAGGAGAGAGAGAGAGCGAGAAGGAGAGAGAGAGAGAGCGAGAAGGAGAGAGAGAGCGAGAAGGAGAGAGAGCGAGAGGGAGAGAGAGAGCGAGAGGGAGAGAGAGAGCGAGAGGGAGAGAGAGAGCGAGAGGGAGAAGAGAGCGAGGAGAGAGAGCGAGAAGGAGAGAGGGACGCAAGATGAAAAGAATTGAAGGGAAAAGGACACCCGCGTTTAGAAATCATGACCAACTGAGAAGAGTAAGCAAAGGGTAAAAAGTAATAGGTGAAGTGCTTAGCAGTTTTGTTAGCAATACTCTAGCAATTCTAAACCTGATGGTTATTATTCCTACAGCTTCTAACTACCTCCACTGAAATGCGGTAAATCATTTTGCATACGTACATTGTAAGAATAGTCCAAATATTAAAAAAAAATACTTGGCTTATATATATAACACAGGCCTCTCACGCTGTGACTCAATCTACACGACTGTCTATTATCAATCCAGTACTTAGCATCTAAAAGAAAGATATCGAAAAAAATCTTTCTTAACGCAGTGACTCATGAACATAATATTGCAGCTTACTCGTTATGAAATACGGTGCAGCGAAAAGGACAGAGCGTTATTCCTGGAGTCATTCAATCCTTATTTATAAATAGAAACCCAACTCCAAAACATTAAAACGGTAAATGTTTGCATTATTTTCCAACAAGCTGCGAACTTTCATTTGTAATTTTCCAATCACAGCTATTATCTTACGATAATGTCATTTGGTGTGTTTCTACAACAGAGCATCCCGCACACGCTCTCAAACTGCACACACAAACTGCCACACCGCCTTCCTTATCACTGACATTGCCCTCCACTTCACGTAATCTGAGCCTTATCGAACAAGGTTTCGTGATTAGCGCTTTAGGGTAATCAGAAACGATTCAGAAAGAGGAGGTTTAAAAAACACGCGTCCACAGACAACAGTGTTTGCGTGAGTAATATCATACGTGTTTCTGAGCGCAAGTGAGTGAAGGAGAGAGTATTAGTAGCCCTGGATCTCTCTTCACCGAAATTACAAAATATAATTTCGCAAATTCGATAAATCAAAATTGAAAATAAGGGCATACTTTGAATTCTTGAGGCTCCAACTTCACAAGTTCTTAAGCAAATGAGAGAGTACGAGAATTCGAATAACCTATGTTTAAATATTTCGTTTGTCACGTTATTATCTAAAATGCAAAATTTCAGAATTCTCGAAATGGTTCAATTAAAAATTTTAAATTGAAACATAATTGGCAATTTCTTTTAGTTATAGAGTATTTCTTAACAGAAAGTACCTTTATAGGGAAGCCCGACACATCATTCATTTTGATGATGTGTATGGTGTGATGTGTATGTGATGAGTACCTGAGCTGTCATAAATTCTTTTTGGTATTAGATAATAATGTTGATAATATATTACAGAAAGGGAAATCTGTCGTCCGTGACTGTCTTTCACGATGTAATCAAATACCACACAAAATATATTCAAATAACATAAAAGCTATTTGGTTTTCAAACTATAACACCTCCATCCCTTTAGAAATTGCTATTTTAGAAATTCTAGTTTATCAAATATTAGAAATCACTTAACGACAGTCACTTAACGACCCTAGCAGTGTAACTGTAGTGGCACGGGAGAATACTTTTTGAACACTGAAACCAAAAAAGGGTGTCGTTCTCTCATTGTCCACAATACAGACCTTTCTTCCTTGTACAGTAGCATAATTTCAGGACCCCCCCCCCTCCAAAGAAAAATAAGTTTTCTTTGCAAATGCTGTATACGAAAATGTCTATTACTCTGCATGGATGCTAAATGTACTCCCTTAGATTCACTTCGCCAGAACAATAAAATACTCGCGGAAACATCACTGATAGCCGCAGATGCTTCTCAAATTTACTCTCGAATATTTATCATCTCCTAAGAAAGAGATAGTGTTCCAGAAATATTGATGTGAATCACTTAATGAAAGATAAACAATCGAAATTCACGACGCAGCTGACGCATATATTTGCCTTTAGATTCTAAAAAAACGCGGAACAAGTTCCTCAATGATTTGTTCTCTACCTTACAGGAAACACCACGTCACACTGCGAGTGATAAGAGTGACTATTCTAAGAGAAAAATCAGCAGGAAATGTATCTGCGACTAGTTCCTCGAGTCATGCTATATGGATGTTCATTTACGTGAATTACGAGATGAAACTGAGAATAAATGTAACACCTAAGAATTTTCTCTACACAAACCTTATGTTATCATGCGAAACTTGATTTCAAAATTTCAAACATGCGAAGTCAAGTCAAATTTGTCTGTTAAATGTAAACACATTTTCACTCATTAATACAGTCTGTACTTTATATTAGGCAAAACAATTTAAGCTGTGCGAAATAAAATAATTTTTATCATTTACAGATTTTACATTCCGAGTCTTTCAGTCATAAGAGTTTTGATTCGAGAACGACATTCTCATACCGAGGTCTTTCAGTTCCCAGGGAATTACATGGCCTGGGCGAATTACACTGCGGTAAGAATCGAGAAGGGTAGTCCAGAAAACTGGCCCCTACTCGATCGAGATCAGATCAAAAAACCCCGAAATGTCGAAGCAAAACGAAGTTTGATTGCCATGAATTTTAAATGCGTTTCGATTCCCAAGATAGCGAATGAAATACACAGATGCCCAACTTCCGAGAATTAGAACCATTCATTGAAACAGAGGGAGCTCTAATCGAGACAAGTCCTAAACCCCCTGACGGGAAGACGGAAAGACGTCAGATAACCTTAATTACTTACATCGCCAAAAATGGCATTTTAGCCACAATGATAGTACCCACCCCTAAAATGCTTCTGTGGCTTTATTCAGAGCATGAATATATTTGTACCACTCCGACGTCATGGAACGTGCACAAAAATCTTGGCATTTTCATTCCATACACGCAAGCACTTGGACCACCAAGAAAACGTCTTGCATAATGAGGACTCTTCTACCCCCCCCCTTGCACACCCGCTAGCGTTCTCAACCGCACACAGAGGGTACTGCACCCGCATTTAGAAAACGTGCGGCTCTGGGGACATGCCTTTTTGATGTCTTCTTTGGTAAGTCACATTGATGTTAAATATTTGTAAGAAAGATGGTAATTGTAATAAAGGATGCACATTTACAATAATTTATATCGTTATACTAAATCTGTTTCACAATCTTGGGCGGCGGATACTCCTGGAATGCCAGATCACGCGCCGGCCTACACGTGGATTTCTGAGGGGGGTCCCTCTAGAGACAAAGGCCCGTCGTGGCACCTGTGCTCTACGCTCTCGCCCTGTACCTCCCAGCATGTGGTAATGGTAGTACACTTGTGTGTATGCATGTATGTGAGTGGGAGATAGAAGATGGGGAGAAAGAGCAGAGGGTGGAAGGAAAGATCGCGTACTGCCCGTGGCCCGTTTATTAGGGCACTACTCCGCTGTTCGCCTGGTATCGATCAGATAAACCACAAAAAACAACAGCGCGCCAGGAAAGTCTCACCGCATCGAGCTGAGCCAGGGCCTCAGCCTAATAAAACTCACATTTATGTTGTTAGCAACACGATCACTGGGAAACAAGTGTAAGGGCCAATACTTCCAGCATGCGTTATGATTGTGGCGAGTACGCTATTTACGTTTTCTTTTGTTACAAGCTGCAGTTCGCACTACATACATAATTTCTGTTGCTAGCACCCTCACCAGCACTACCTCTGCCGACAGACTTTCCTGGCGCATTGTCCCAACCAAGAGCACGTTCCCGCTACAAAACTCCTCCCGCCAGCGGGGCCGAATTCAACCACGACACGTCATGTACAAAAACCAGCCCCGCCGGGACTCGAACGGCGGACCTTCCGCAATGCCCAAGGCACTCACCCTCATGGCGCGCAGCAGCGCCAGCGGCACCGCCGAGGGCACGTCCTTCCGGAGGCGCGCTACGGCCCTCGCGTCGGCGCGTCCCATGTCCGCCCTCGCCTCCCGCTCACCGCAGCAACACTACCTCTACTACTTCTTCGACTACAACAGCCGTCGCCTTATCCAATCGCCCCGCCGTGCATCTGCTATCGCGCGAGCGATAAGGCGCCTTATCGCGTTCCCACGGACTCGCAGATTCCGTTTCCGGTAGGGATGCGACCGCTGATAGGAGGCGCCCGCACACTGTGCGGACCCTGTGCTAAATGGAAACTAGGGCTTGCGGCTGGAGATGCGACGCCGATGTCGACGTTTTCAAGCCACTGATGTTTTTGAAGAAACATCGAAATTTTAAACATCGATGTTTTTGAAGTAGCATCGATGTTTTAAACATCGATGTTTTTGAAGAAGAATCGATGTTTTAAACATCGATGTTTTTGAAGAAGCATCGATGTTTTAAACATAGATGTTTTGTGCTCGATGTTTTTAAACATCGATGTTTTGTGCTCGATGTTTTTAAACATCGATGTTTTGTGCTCGATGTTTTTAAACGTCGATGTTTTGTGCTCGATGTTTTTAAAAAAGTAATGCCTGCCAGTATTTATCATAATTTATAATAATCTGTTATCAGTAAACTGTCTAAAACATACCTTGATTTACCGGAAGTGTATTCCTGAATCTGGAATTTGGCAACAATTCCAATAGTTCGTTCGTCAGTGGATATCCGGGCTTCTAAGGTTCCGCGAAACTGTTCTGAGAAAATCTTATCACGAGATAACATCGAAGAAACACCTACGCATCACAGATAGCGTTCGGGAGGGTGGAGATTGACTGCCACGAAGTAAGTAAACTTTCAAATCATTCCGAATTTCCTCAGTGTAATGATTGCATGTTTTGAGACGAAGTTTCGCTATTTTGTTAATGCTAAATTACATTAGGTTTCTCATTTCTGTCGCAGAGAAGAAAAATAAAACTCTTAAGTGATATAATTAATTGATGATCAATTAATTAAGTAATTTATTTTTAAGGATTCCTGTGCAATGTCTTTATAAACAAACCCGTTTCAAAGAATCATAATATTGATGAACATGAAAAAATCTCGATCTATTACGTCGTCAGCGTATTTACTTAACAAAGAATACATTGCACTCTTTAATTTAATTAAAAAAAACGTACTAGTTGTGCGAAAACTTGGAAAAACTGAAATTAAAATTCTGTAACGCTTAATTTCATGGCCCTACAATATTCTGAAAACATGTCAGCCCTTTCTTCATTATTTTGGCTCAAAGAAATAGCCCTTCCCGAAAACAAAATCCTATGGAAAGCTGTAACTTTCACTGTAGATATCACTCTGAATTCGAACACTGCAAACTAGCATGAAGTTCATAATCAGATAATCAAGTCAAACAACTTTCTGAACATTATCATCTACGGTTGAGACACAGAAATGCAAAACCACAAGTTCAGACACCGTGCGAAATGATTGAATATTTATAACTTGCATCAACTTGCTTTTATTGCTATTGCATGTTCCATTGACAATTAACGTTTCATGTCAATTAAATTAAACAAATTAACCAGAAAGACAACCTTAATTTGAAATTTGCTAGCGCACAATTATTTTGCACAAGTGTACAGAAATACTTTTCACAGACTTATCAACGTCGACCTTGTGTAGTACTATTATATCAGAAGAGATATAAAATAATATTTTAACCTAAATGTATAATACGGATTACGTCTGTAAGTAACTTCACGCGTCTTTATTTGTGTATCCACAATTTCACAAACTTTCCTTGAGGTTTTCCTACAACTGACACGAATTCAAGGCAAAGTTTACACAGTATTTCAATGGTACAAATCAGTTGCTATCTTCAAAAGCACCGAACCCTATCAACAGTCATTGTTCGATTTGCAATCTATTTAGGTATCGCCAAAAGCGTATACAGATATCGTACGACCTATTTCAACCGTACCCACCCTCTAAAATCACAGCAAATCAGGCCATAGCAAGCTCTTTCGTGTTGATTGTTTGTTTCCCACAGTTTGTGCGAAAAAAAACAACAGAACGCACAACAAAAAAGGAAAGAAACAAAAGCAGCCCAAGGTTAGCAACGCGCTAGATTATAACCAAGGCCCAGAGATTTACTCATAGCTTTACAGCGAATTACTTCATTCTTCTATTCGGTTTCATCTTTTTGGGCACGCCACGAGCAAAAAATGCAACGCGGAGCCAATGCGTATTCGGGAACTTCACAACACGAAATTGCTACACCATACGCGCGACACCTCGAGAGCTTTCATTTGTTTTTGTCATCATCATTCAGCCAGAGGGCGATGCCATTAACTCATCCGACGCAGACTTGCTCAACAAGGACTGTGCGGACACGAACCTCTCAAATCTGAACGGCTGCTGCGACGAGTTCAGTTCGGCAACAATAATTCGAATGTCATAACTCCGGATCGTCGATAATATGGATTTGCTTCTGGCGGAGAAAATCGTGTGAAGTCAATATTGTAGGCATTTTTTACTGCAATATTTACTGCATATAAAAGAACCGTGTCTGTAATACAATTCTGTACCGTAAAGTATTTTTTATCCCAGTACAAATTTTGCTGAATGATTTTATTCATTCATTTCACTTTTTTATCCATTAGTCACACGCTGAAGACTTGTCAGTTCTTTCTCTATTTCGTTTTGAAAATCTGAACACTTTGATAATTTCGAATAAATCGGAACAACTTAATAATGTACAAAGGGTCACGTCCCAGTTAATCCGGATTATAAACATCGGTTCACAGACGATCAGACCTGTTTCGTGGACAGAACAGTGAACTCTTCAGAGAGACTCTACAGAGATTATTGTGTGCCACCATACAGTACTTACACGCGTCATGTTAATGAATCTGTCTTGGTGATCTTGGCATTAACATTCTTTGAAAGACAAAATTAAAATTGCAATGGGACATTTAATTCCAAACATTTATTGGTTTTTGTTCACGGAAACTATACAGTGCTGAAAGTTTCATTAATGTCAAAATACAGTTTAGTTACCCACAATACAGTTCACGTCTCTAACATGTATCATTCCGTTTTATGAAACTGTCAAAAAACCTTCTAGTTAATCTTTAAGAATTCCCTTTACGTTTTAAAAGCCTCCTCTGCGAATTAAGCTCTTCGACTTTAACATACAGCTCCTCCCCTTCTGCGCGCGCAGGCAGCTGGTGGCTGTCCTTCAGGCAGCGCGCTACAGGTACTCACCATGGTGAGGGCCTCGCGGTCGTGCAGGCGCAGGTCGTCGTGCGGGAAGAGATCCTGGATCCGTTCCAGGTCGCTCGCCACCTGGCCGCGCCTCAGCGCCTGCAACAGCACACGCGCACATGCACGCTGCAGCCATCGAACGCACACAGGGCACCTCCACACTAGGGATGCGCGTCGAGGATTTTGTAGAAACATCGATGTTCGATTAACATCGACATTTCATCAACATCAACATGGACGTTTCATCAACATCAACATGGACGTTTCATCAACATCAACATGGACGTTCCATCAACATCAACATGGACGTTCCATCAACATCAACATGGACGTTCCATCAACATCAACATCGAAGTTTCATCAACATCAACATCGACGTTTCATCAACATCAACATCGACGTTTCATCAACATCAACATCGACGTTCCATCAACATCGACTTTCCATTAACATTGACGTTCCATTAACATCGTTATTCCATTAACATCAATGTTCCATCAACATCGATGTTTCATTAACATCGATGTTTTGTGATTGATTTTTTCCCGATGTTTAGTTTCTGAATGAAAACTTTCAATGATCACAATACAGTATAAGTTAAAATATAAAATAATAACTATTAGTAACACTGTTATGCATGTGTTGGAACCAAAGGAACACTGGTTGCACTACCTACAACTCTCTAGCGCCAGATGCCTTTGTGTTTCCTCTTCATATTCATTTCGCACATTGGGATTACGAGACTACTAAATGCCGCCTGCGACATTTCACAAAATCTGTAACACGCCGCATTCGATCGAACCATTTTGAATGTCCCCGTCCCCGGATCCGCCGCCGCTGGCCTGTTGCGCCCGTGGCCCGCCGCGTGCCCGCAAGCCGCGCGCGTTGGAGGAAGAGGAGTCGTGGGCGTTATCGCGGCCATTTGAGCCGCGTCGTGTCGCGTCGTGTCGTGTGTCGCGTCGCCGGCGAGGAAGCGATGCTCCGCGAGGCCGATTAGACGCGCAGGTGGGGGACACGAAGGGTTATTTCGGGAAGCCAGGAAACGGACGGACGGACAGACCGACCTCCAACTGCCAACCGAACCCGAACGATGTGCGTTGGGGATTCACTACGAGAAAATGTGGCACTTTAGACTGTACTATTACTAAGAATGTATGAAATCGGACGGTTACTGATTTCTGCACGCCAGATGTTGAGCTACGAGACAAAATTAACAGATTCTTTTTTTTTGCACTGAATAGACGTATTTGGAATTTCCTCGAATACTAATTCCAAAAGGTAATTGGAAGCTCATAAATCCTTGAATCACAATTCTATGATAAATACAATTAAATTTGTTGAGAGGATTGGTTGCCCATTTTTTTGAACAAATTTCATTATCAACAAATTTAATTATTAACGAATTCATTGAACAAATTTAATTATTAAATTGCATTGTTGCTCAATAACATGGTCACAATTTGGATTTCTGGAACACATTCTCTGAGAGATTAGTTATAACAATTGTAGTAAACAAAAGTGAGTAGTTTTAGACAGCCGTTACACGAGAAGAATGTTTCTACATTATTTACAGTTTCGTATAGAATAAAATTAATACAGAAAATAAATAAAACGAAAATAAGATAATAACTATTGTCATATAGTTAAATTTTAAAAAAATTGTAAGAGTAAAATGATGCCAAGAAAAATTGATTCCTATTGCCGAGACTTGAGCTCTAACAACACGGTCGCATTTTCCGTTCACGGTGTAGGAAGGCCATTCAAACGACGGGAGACTTCCAGCTCTGGTCGCGCGCTAGGTGCCGCCGCGTCTGGCCCTACCCTGCCCCGCCCCTCCGCGCCACTGGGGCCTCCCTGATCCGTCTGCCGGGCACTTGAGGCGACCCCCGGTATTCCCCAATGCTCCCGTGCTCCCACACCGGCACAAAGCCCGCGACCCCGGGGGCGGGGGCGCCTCGCCAAACATTTTGACACTTTGCGACAACGCCCGCCGCCGATGGAAGTGGTGGTGGGAGAAGAGGGTTTCCCCCCGAGAGGGATTCGTAAGGGGGGGTTCTCGTTTGAGCAAACTGGGGGGGAGGGGAAAGTGCATTCAGGTTTGGCAGATTTTCGAAGCGGTGGGAATTTTTGAAGTCGACTCCTTAACATTCACGAGTTCCAGAAAGCACGCTAGCCCCGGCGGTGGAAGTCTTCCACTTTCGTTATATGCATTCCAGGGACAAACTCAGTGTATAGTGTCTGTGTGTATACACATATCAAGTCTCGTAAAATGTAACTATTTCCTTTTTGTACACCACTTCTAAATAATTGAATTGAGGCCTTATTTTACGTGGCGAGACTCGGGTCATCAGGCCCGCTATTCCGTCAGACCACGAAAATTTCGCTACGCTCCTTTTACCCACCCTCCTTCCCAATCACACTTCCATGCCGCAAAATAAGTCATTTATATTATACGTATTTCGTAATAAACACCATTTTTCATATTCATAAGAATAGTTCAATTGACTGACTTCTTGGTATTCTCGATATACAGGAGGTGAATGCGTGTGCAAAATAAAACTTTCATGGATTCTGCAAAGCTTGAACAATTAGTTAATATTATATAATATTAACTATAAAAACTTGTTTTACTATTAATAAATAAGAATATATTTAATTTAATAAGCTCATTAAAGTAAATAAGTATAATTATTACTAATAATTCTACGTAAATTCGTACTAAAATATGTCGAGGCGTAACACGTCTTCAAACTAACTTTTTTTACGCACGTGGGACTTCACGTGCTGGGTGTGCTAATTCGTAATCGTTCATGTCCAGTGCGATCTCGGGTGTGTAGTAGATAGCGCGTGATTTTGTAACATTTCTTGCTCGTGGTAATCGTGCATTACATGATCTGATGGGGAGATTGTTCATCTAATCACTAGCGAGTTGTGACATTGAACGCGCACTATCACACGGGCTGTGAAAGGGAGAAGAAGCATTCAAAGTCATGTGAAAGGCGATTTCCTGCTTTTACTCGAGCACAGTAGTACTTCACTTACATGCCGCTCCACAGCTATTTCACTTCACTGAACGCAATTACGAAACGAATATGAACCAGAAACGGTACAACTCGGTTAAACCCGACCAAATCATTCATGTGGACAAGAAAATAATTTATTTAACGTAATAGTTCGTGTATTCATGGCTCTTTCGTGATTCATTCAATGCAATTTAATGTAATACGAGCATCGTCTTGACTCTTTATCAATAGAATATAGAATTGTTTGCTTCTGCTTAATAGAGATGCGCCATAGAGTGTGTTTGTATTTCATTAATGATTCCTGTCCTGTCCACTGAACATCTATTACCGCATATTGAATACGTGAGCTCAAACGTGAATCAATTTCATCAAAGAAACAACAACCAGAATATTTTATACTGAGATATTTTCACTACTTTTACATACTGTTCAATCTGTGAAAGAACAAAATCAGCACGCAGTTACGAATATGTTTTACCCTACAATTATACGGTTAATAATTATTGTTCACTCTAAATTTATATTCTGCAATCATTGCTATAGCACGATAATGTGTATGTTGTGCAACATACACACACGTTCAAATTTGTAATCGTTTTTTATCCCTAATAATGTGTGTTTTACAGTGACTCGCATGAAATAATTAATTTGATTGCACAATTTTGCTTGTAAGTATTCAAATTTTACAATATTACAAGTCTCCAATCCCAGCCCAGTACATTTGATGGTCTGGCTAAAGGATCCTATACCCGGTCTACACGGGCTAGAAGACGTTCTAGTTCGCACAATGTTCACGGGCTAGTTCGCACAATGGACCGCGGTAGTTTCACAACCGGCGACGAGCATGCTTGTCAAGATTACTTTAACCGTATAATGGTCCTTTAACGCAGACCCAAAATCCCGACGAAATCCATCCTTCAAAAATCATGCAGCAAACACGATGCAGTCAATTTCGAGTGAGCGAGAGAGTAAATATGAGAGTCAACTACTTAGGTTATTAATCCCGGAAGTGTAGTGCATGATGTATCCAGGGAGGGTGTGGGTTCCTCCCCCGCTGGAAAGCGAGATCGACGGCATGCTACACGCCAACTCGGGGGTTTCCCTCTCCAGGTATCTCCCACAAGCGGGATACCGCCCTCACCTCACATGGTCTCCCGGCAAGTATGGAGGCGTAGTGCATGTACGTGTGTGTAAGTAAAGGGGTGAGAGACACGATTTGTTAGAGTACCGCTCCGGCGGTCGCCAGGTGTTGATCGGAGAAACCACTGAACACTACTGATCTGAGCAGCCGGTCGCTAGAATTCTCCTTCAGACAGCGGCTCAATTCGATTCTGCTGCCTAGATAGCGTGGAAAATCCTGGCACCATCGTAAGTGGCACCCTAGGACCTCCAGAACAGATTCACTGGAGTGACATCATCTGATACACCGAAGCGCGTACTGAATGTAGTGTCAAAAAAAAAAAAAAAAACGGGGCGGTCGAGATTCGAACCATCGAACTCTCGAGGGAACGGTTGCCACTAAGCTATCTCGCTGCCACTTTGCCACTTTGAGGACGGTCGAGAACTTCACGGTGGCGCAACGGTATCCTTTCTGCTTTGGCGCCGGTCCTCCTGCTGGTCGGAACAATTCCGAGCGGCGCTTCCTCCAACGGTGTGGGGCGCGCACGGATTCCGACGAGCATCTCGAGGCGAAGCGCGGGGATGGGATGGGCCGTCCTCAGATAGACCCTCCCCCTCCACAGCGAGGGTCACGCGCTCTCGTCACGTCCGCCGTAGCGGCAGGTGGTCGCCGATAAGGCC
>BOPP01000054.1:3339478-3350654 GCA_017312745.1 Gryllus bimaculatus
GGTCGGTGGCTGCGTGTGTGTGGGCGGGGGCGGGGCGCTCGACCCGAGGCCGCGAGACGCCCGACCTTGCACGTAGCCCAAGGACGAGCGCGTCGCGCAGGGTCACAGGGCCCGCGCCCCCTCCCCCCTCCCGAGGCAGCTCCCGGGCGGCGCCTGCCCGCGGCCTCCGCCACTCGCGACCCGACGGCGAAGCACCTGCGGCAAGGGCTCGCCTTCCTCCTAAGCATCCCTGCTCTTCATTGCGTACGACAGCGGGACAATGACTCTCCTTGCATCAATTACACAATTAATGAAACTAATTAACTACTAACATTCATTCCCACTTCCTGCTCAACTCGTAAAAAAAGTAATGCAGAATTGAAGAGCTTACTTTCGAAGTGATTTACCACAGTAGGTCTTTTAGTATTATCAATATACTCTTCAGATGCTTCTCCAGCAGGTTGCCAAGTGCTCGCGTTGTGCTAAAAAATGAAGCATCTCCAACGTTAAACAGGTTAAACTCGTTAAATCATATATTGCACTATCAATCTGGATTTTGATTGTTTCCATTCCATTGCAGTTTGTAATATGGAATTACGAATTAAGATTGCAAGATTTTATAATCTGGGATACGTGTGTGAAAAGAAGAGGCAGTATGATAGTTTTTTATCAGATTATTACGCACATAATATCACATCACAGTATTATGCAGCGTATTATCACCCAATTTACAACAAATAGGAATATTGCGTACCAACTGCGAAATATTTATCACGAGAGGTATTAAAAACATAAATTTGTCAGGTTAATAGACCGTTAAGTCTGTAAACCATTTACTTTTTACGAACGGTCATAAAAAAGCAAAAAAAACATCCCCCTCTGGATTTTTCACTCATTTTCCTGGTTGTTTCGTCCATAAATCTCAAGAAAACTGCCAAAACAGTTGCTGAAACGTCATTAACTTGGCCAAAACAGTGGACATAATCCTTTCGGTTTGAATGAGTGTTGGACGCAACACAAACAAACTGCAAGCAAAATAACAAAATCCAAATACACGCGATGATTTAAGATTTCAGTATTTCGGTTTCCCATTATATACGCGTGTAGTTCCATATGACAACCATTCCAAGACCTTTCCACCATGTTCGAAGAAAAACAGAAATGCCGTTAAACGTCAACCATTTGCACATCAAAAATACGGATTCGATTCTGGGAGGGAAAAAAAACACATAAATTAATTCTTTACATTCGGAATACATTTGTTTAAAAACGTCATTTAAAAATTTTGCAATATACTGATTTTAGTCATCTGTTGCACTTCAGTAACCATCGAAATGAATTATGAACGCCTTTAACTCCTTTTTTCCCCTTTGAGAGGGTTTACCGGTCGTTTGATTGGCTCATTAAAAAAAAATCTGCACAATTTGAGAATCTAAAACTACTCGGTCCGAATTCATCCGTATCGTCAACGTTCCACTGTACGTTGAATAAAGCATTCGCCAACGACCCGTTCGGCCAATGTAGCCAAGGCAGGCAGAAAAGGAAGCAGAGTCATCTTCGCGACATCTCAGCAAACGGAGGCGCGCCCGTGCGTAGCAGAAATCACACGGCGCGTCCGTCGAGCACACGCTACGAGCGACCTTGGGAATTGCATTCGTTGCAACAGGCCCTCAAGGTCGAACGAGCGGAGATGTACCCATGCGGATAATGCAAGCATTGTCTTGCGCGCGGAAGACTGAATCCCGCTGCCAACTCATCGCCCGAAACTTCTAACGCCTAATCGATTCCTACTCGCTCGACGAGGACAATATATCGAGGGCAATACAGGTGTGTGTGTGTGTGTGTGTGTGTGTGTGTGTGTGTAGAAAAAGGCGCGCCGAAAGGGAAGATGTAGTAATGAGATCGAAAGAGAAGGCACAATTATCTTCCACTCATAGAAAAAAAAACCGATGGAGTATTCCAGATCCATGATACTGTAAGAACTTTCCTATTTGCAATATCATGGATCTGCTACACTCCAACGGTTAGTTGATTCCAGTACCCACGGCTACGGCTGTCACTGGAGTAGAAAAGTGATGACTGAATTATTAGTGATTTCGGGAGCGTCAAATGCTAAGGTCATTTGGTTAGTCCAGTAAGTGTAGTGTGAGTTTTCTCCTCTGGATGTGGGTGGTCTTTCCCAGCTGGATGGCGAGATTCGGCGTCGATCTACCGTCGGCTACCGGAGTTTTCCCCGGCCAGGTATCTCCCACCAGGAAGGCACCTCCCCAGCCGGGACAAGCTGTAAGCTCCCGACCGGTCTCCCGGCACGTGTGGTACTTAAGAGTTTGTAAGTGAACGTAAAGTAATGAGGAAAGGACAAGGAAGAGGAAGGAAAGGTCGCGCGAGATCCGTGGTCCGTTTGCTAGGACACTGCTCCACCATACATCCGGTGTTTATAGGAAAAAACATAGAAATTTCGATCAGAGCACCTGGCCTCAAGAATTCTCCAGACAGCGACTGAATTCGACCCAGCTATCTAGCTGGTATCGAAAATCCTGCAATGGACCCCTGGGACCTCCCGCTGAGAGACCTGCAGCGACATCAATCGTTGCCCTGAGCCATCTCAGCCACGAGCCTATGAGGCGGGGCCGCCAACAAGAAAGAGAAGGCGTCAAAGCTTCATGTGCTCAGCGCATCTCGTTCGAGGTCAAGGCGATGACGAAATAGGCAGAGGCGTCTGGGGGGCGACGGAAGCGCCGGTCGGCGGGGGCGGGGGAGAGACAGGGTTGGCGGGGGCAGTTCCAACCATAGCCGCTCCTACAAGATACGTCATCGGCGGTAAACAGTACGGGTGGGCGATTCGCCTAGGCGCGACTGCATCATGAGTATGTATGAACAATTTCTCGCAAACAAATTCAGCGAGTCCTCCTCATAACTGAAAATGAATGCAGGCTCTCCCAAAGCCGGGATTGTAATGAACCGTTTTCATAGACGTGCCCCTTGTGAGCTCATCCACGGAAAACGTATATTGGCATTGAAATTTCTAAGCCTAAACTCTTTAGAGGTTTGCGGAGTTACGAAACGCTTTTCAAAATTAGAGTTCGAGCGAATAGAATTAGAAAACATTAACTCTCAAGACAAATAAAATTAACTACTTTTTTTGTAACGATATTCTATTTTTATTCTCCCTAAGTGTGCATTTAAGTAGGCGAAAAAAATAGGAAACGACGCAAATAAATAGAAGTATTTTAAAACGCAAAAAGGAGAGTCCTTTTCAATATAATACCAAAAGAGAGCAAAAATGAATTATGTTTCATTAATATTTCAGATGACTGAAAAGCAGTCTATATAGTAATTACCTTTGGTCCGTTACGCAATTCCTTATCTCAGAGACTGTAAACCAATGTAGTTTTCTTCCAACTAGTTCTTGTTTTTCGTTTTCCACACTTGGTATACATGAATTTAATCCAACATACATTAAATAGAGGCTCAGGTACACATACTACTTTAGTGAATTCCGTGTACTTTTTCTTCGTCCCCTCCACAGTAACCCTGTGGAGAAGGGGAATTTATTTCCTTTAAATTATTAACAATAGGCCGCTGCCTTGCAGCTTAAGCAACTAGAGGAGGGGCTTTTTCTTGCAGCTAAATTTTACATACTAGTCCTAAAGTTAACTTACTTGCACTGTGGCATTACTAACTTACACTAAGATCGGTTTTGTTCATACTATGATACTACAGAGTTTGTTAATTTACGGGCGAGACACGTTTTTCTTCTGTTTCACTACATTCACACATCATTCATACTTGTTTCATCCATGTACGTCTACACTTGACGTCGATGACGTACCATTCTGATCCACCTGCGTGGCCGGATCCTCTGCTTTCGCCCAGGTAGTCTTTTCCGACAAAACAAAGTTCGCGTTTCCGGGGCAAAGTACGATGGCGCGGTCGTGATACGGCAGAAATAAGTGTCGGCGCGTGAGCGTAGTTCTACTACTTACAATTCTCCACATTTGGCGGAACTCGACGCGAATAAAATAATGTTTCAGGTCTCATAATGTGATCATGAAATAGATGAACACATAGTAAATCCATTGAATTGAATTGAATTGAATTGAATTGATTCCTTATTTTCCGTGGCGGGACTGAGGCCATCAGGCCCGCTCTTCCGTCTGACCACGCAAATTTCGCTACGCTCCTTTCACCCACTAGCGGAGAAAGGAGGTATTTCTTGGACGACGGAACGGGCGATTTGAATTTAGCTCAGGGGCTTTATTTCGGCTTCAGGATCTTGTACATGCAGTAAATCTACTAACATGGGACAGCCGGCTTTACTTCCCCTCCGAAGGAAGGCGTACGAAGGAGTTTTTCACCCTCAAAAATTCATGGGCTTCGATCGGTTTCCAACCCGCGAACTTGGGTATCCATACGCTAACCCGCAAACGCTACACCATGGCCGCCGCCGATCCACGGTTGTCGTAAACACGTAAAATTATAAGTACAGCTGGTCATTAAACCAAACGACAGAATGCCCAGGGGGTATGTGAGTAATATTCAGTGTAGTTTACGGTCTGTGATAACCGAACTTGTTTTCGTTTTGCTGGTAATAATTTGGTGGCCGAGTTATGTAATCTCATTTAAGAACGGGGAAGAAACTTTTCTGAACTAAAGCACAGAGATGGTGGGCGGGGCGGACTGGGGCTGGGGCTTGGCTGTGCGGAGAGTGGTGAGAAAGGTGATACAGAAATGGGGGAAATGGGACGAGTGGGGAGGTGGTAGAGCTGAAGGAGCGGGTTGGAATAAAGTTGGATGTAGCGGGTCGAGGGGGTATGAGATGGGATGGGATGGGATGGGGTAAGGGACATGGGACGGAGCGGGACGAAGGGGGGCGGTGCGCGACAAGGGAAGACTGAATGAGATGGATGAAGCCGTAGGCTTCCGCGGCCAGAGTCATGTGCATGATCGTGGCTGTCCGGGTGACGCCGCGTCGGAGGCCGTGTTGCCGACGTTTCGACCAACCTGTCGTGGCCTTCCTCAGGGCTGGTGTGCAAGTCACCCGGACAGCCAACATCACGCACGTGAATGAGATGGAGTATCATGCTTGGAATGAGACCAGGGGAACGAGAAAGGACAACGGACGGGATAGGATGGTGTAGGATGGAGCGGGATGGAGTAGGTAGAGTTGGTCAGGACGGGGTGGGATGGAATAGGCGGAGCGAGACGGGACAGGACGGGATGAGACAGGACCAAGCACAGCGAAGCACGTCGAATAAAATCAGACAGAAGCTGAGCGAGACGACCTAGCTCTGTGCGGGGAAGTGGATGGGAGGAAGAGGGGGGGGGAGGGCGCATCCTGGACGACGCCGACCTTGCCGGCGGAGCGCGCGCTCCCGTCAGCTCCCGTCCGCGCTGACTCGGCGACGCCGGCCCAAAGGAGCGCACCCCAGCGCTTTCGCCTCGCCTCCGCAACGCGGCGCTGCGCGGCGGAACCAAAACGGCGCTCGCCGATCTGCGGGACGCAGGCCGCGCCTTTTGTCCTCCACGCGCCGGTATCCGCCCCAGCGGCCGCACGTGCACAAACAGCCACGGCGGCACAACCGAAATGACAATACGCTGTCCTATAGGCAGTTACGTATTATATAAGCGCGCGCCAGTCCCTCTGACCGGGAGGTCCTGGCTTTTAGTCCCGACGGCGTGGCAGGATTTTCGACGGTAGCTTGTCAGCTAGGTGGAATTCAGTCGCTGTCAGGAGAAAGAATTCTAGCGGCCGGCTGCTCTGATCGGTAGTTTTCCGTGGTTTCTCCGATCAACACCACACGGAAAAATAGAACAGTTGCAGTATACCGTATCCATGAAACTGTAATAAGGGAACGCGTTTCAGTGTCATGGATCTGGTAGACTGCAATTGTTCTTTATTTTGCGTGCAGGCGAATGCCGGAGCAGTACCCTACCCAACGGGCCACGGACAGCGCGCAATCTTTCCTACCTCTTCCTTGTCCTATCCTCTCCCCTTCCACACACACACACACACACACACACACACGCACCACACACACTTACACGCAATACACAAGCACACATACCGTATGACCGGTAGAGAGCTTAAAGCTTGTCACGGCAGGGGGCGGTGCCCCGCTGGTGGGAGATACCCATTTGGGAAAAACACCGCTAGCCGACACTAGGTCGGCGCCGGATCTCGCCATACAGCGAGGGAAAGATCACCGCCAACTCTCGAGCGAAAGATGCACTACACTTACGGGACCAATAGCCATGGTATTGTACTCCGAATAAGTAAAACAACCAATCAATATATGCGCACGTTATCTCGACTCGTCATTTCGCTAGATGCGAGAGGAGATTGGTTATTTCGGAAACATAACTATTATATCACATCTGTAGCTCCTTTTTCGACGTAAAATGCACGGGAGTGGACATTTCTATTAGGAGGAATAGAACATTTCTGGTTGTTAGTAGGGGGCTATTTTCACGACCTAATATACCGCCAAAAATTATCACTAAAAGTGAGAAGGTATTACCTTTACGTTGCATTAAGACCAGTATAATCGCACCCTCTCTAACTTAAGACTGTATACTACGATAAAGCAATAAATGAGAATGCACATGAATGTGTGCGGAGAGAGAAAGGGGGCAGGGAGAGGAGGAGAGAGGGAGAGGGGAAAGATGAGAATGCGGAAAAGTGCGTACCAGCCCAGGTTCTTGCGCAAAGCAGCCACCCCTCGCGCCCAGCAACGCACCAGAGCAACCTGAAAAGGAGCAGGTCGGGCGAGAAAAATCTGCTCCGCTCTTTGGCTGCGCAGACAACTAAATCCCCCCGGAAATGCTTCGGGAGGCAGCAGCCGTTGCCACAAACGAGAACTGCCACTTGCGAAACGCGCAGACACGTTTTCTTCCCAGATGCAACAGCCGAGATTGTGACCGGTCGCGGCTCCAGAATCGTTTTGGCGGATACTGAAGCCGCTTTGAAGGCTTGGTCACAAGAGATTTCGGATTTTTGCCTTTGGCATCGTACCTTATGTCACGGGAAATAACGACACATGAAAACTTCTCAGAGTGGTGTGATAATCATCTTTGAATAGTTATGTGAAAACTCTGAGTCTTATAGAAAATTTATTAATTTTCCATACACAGTTATATGTCTGTTTTCCCAATGAACTGTCATTTCCAATAAAACTGAAAATTGTTTGTAGTAATACACTCACAGTTTTAGATAATGATTAATTGCTTACAACGTTCAATTATGTATAAATCATACGAAAACTACACAAAAACAATTAAATGAATAAGAAAATTGTATAACACGTAAACAATCAGGCAGCACATTGCAAAAATTACATTCCCTCTCGCAAAATAACGAATCTTTTGTTTCCAGATTTTTTACCGGGTTCCAAGAACATTAAATCGAAATTATTCTTTACAAATATTTTGATAGTCCTTATCATGGTATTTTTTTCTTTTCTTTTTAAATTCCATCACTAGAATCAACTTCTATCAAACACTATCAACAACTACAATGTCTCTTTATAATATTTTATTCAGAATTATGGTGCTGTTGCTGGTGTTGTTGTAGAGTGCAATGAAAAGTGGGAAATCATTAATACCAGCACAATCCCATCTGCAGCTGTGGAGCACCACGGTTGTAGTGAACTTTGGTTTATGTCGTCTATCGTAATACAAAGAGGTCTTTACCTTGCCTGTATTTAGACCTACGGATCCAATTAAAGTTAGGCAAAGGGGGAGATTGGATATTAGCGCAGAGTTCGACACAACGTGAAAGATGCCGATAAGGGCTGCCACGCCAGATTAGGAGTGGAGTGGTAGTGCGATGAGCGCGGAAGAAGGAAACAAAAGACTGGTAGGACGGTTGAGAAGCGAACAAAAAAGAAGGAAGATGCACAGATGCTGCGGATAAGGAAAATATCACTTTGGCCAGAGGTAAGTAAGAGGACAAGAAAATATGAACCATGCAATTCAGAAGTAAAGAAAACATTGCGCCTAATTTTTATTCGTACGTATTTTGGAGGGAGGATGATATTACTGGAAACACAGTAAAATACCTTTCTATAAGTTCAAAAGAAATATAAAATCTTTTTGGTCGTCAATGTCGCGTTCAAGATTAAGAATACGAAAAGTGAGAATGGGAGAAATATGAAGAGAACACGGAGGACGAGGAGGGGAAGACGGAGAAAGAGAAGCAGGTGGAAGAGAAAGAGGAGGAGGAGGAGGAGGAGAAGAAGGGTGAAAGAAGGATGACAAGAACAAGGGGGAAGGTGGAAGGAGAGAAGAAGTAGGAGAAGGAGATAAGTAGAAGGAGAAGAAGATAAGTAGAAGGGGGAGCTGGAGGAGAGAAGAAGGGGGAAGAAGGAGAGAAGAAGGGGGAAGAAGGAGAGAAGGGGGAAGAAGTAGAAGGAGAAGAAGAAGGAGGAGGAGAAGGAGAAGGAGGAGGAGAAGGAGGAGGAGAAGAAGAAGGGGGAGGAGAAGGAGAAGAAGCAGGCCTTGAAGGAGTGCAAGGAGAACGAAGAGAAGTCAAAAAATAAAGCAAGGGAGAGAAACCGCTTTCGGCGAGCGCAACCGAAGCGCAAGCAAACGCTAGAGGCGACGAAAGGGTCGCCCAAGGGAGAGGAAAAGGGCGCAGCGGCCGAGGCGGGGGCGGGGGCGGCGGCGGCGGGCGCCGGCGGGGGCGACGACGGTCGCGCCGTCTAGACGTCTGCCGTCGCGCCCCGCCCGCAGCTCATCCCTGCAGACGCCTCTACCTGCGGCTCCGACTACCCGCCTTGCGCGGCCGGCGCCACGACCCCCGACGTGAATGGCGCGCTGCCCTTTACGGCCCCGCGAACGACGTTTCGCTACCACAAGCAGACTACGCACAGCGGGGGAGGGCGGGCCTCAGCATTCCAAGCACTTTCCCTTCCACGCATAAAAATGGTTTCACAATTTTTGATTTCAAGTTTTTAATTCCTTTTTTACTAATTTAAGCTCGCCTATTAACTACCCATGTCATATTACGACCACTGTACGTAACAGGCTTATGATGCTGTGATAATTTCATGGTCTTGCACGTTCAAGTGGCGATAATTTTTTTTTTTTTTTGACAAACAACTTAAGCTTGCGGATAAACGGAAAACGTGTTGAATGGACAAATTTAATAAAGTAGCTGTTGTAATTTAATAGCAGTCATGTGCATGGAAAGTGATTCAAAGAGAGCCGTATCTGCATATACTATTAGATGTAAACAGAGTTGGAAATTGGCGTTTGCTAGTCTTAGGCTGTCTTAGGCCAATCACGGAGCATCGCCGTTAACTTGGAAATGCTTGCATGAACGGACTCAAACTAGCCGCAACCACTTTTCTATACTTTTTGGTAAGATAACCCAACCATGTTAACACGTTTTACTTACTGACGCAGAACCTATTGCACAGCGCATTCCGCGCGTGTTTCGTTTATCTATTCGCTTTAGCCCTCTGAATGAATGAATAAATAAATTAATTAATTCAAAAATAATTAACATATCTCGCTTCCGAGTGTCGGCATTTCTAAGACGTGCGTCAACATTTCGGCCATTCTGTAATTGCCTCCCTTGGGCAGATCTTTATTACCAGCGTTGAAAGGCCAGTCGGGGGGAGGGGGGGGGCAGTCACCTAGATGCCAACATGTTTCTGCCTCCAAAGCGTAAAAACACAGAAAGAGACTAGCACGGCGTCATAGCTGACATTCCACATCGGCGGCAGCTGTCAAGAAGTTATGAACTGTGTCCTGACAGAGGGGTGTACCCTACAGGACGAACACAGCGGAGAGTGGAGTGGCGACTGACGTCTGGCGCCGACAGGAGCGGGGGTGGGGGTAGGGGTAGGGGTGAAGGTGAGGGCGGAGGGGAAATTAGGGGGTAGGTATTGAAGGTACGGGCGAGAGAAGGCGGGCTGGGGTAGGGAGTTCGCAGAGGCGCCTATCGAGAGCACAGATGTGGAGGGAACACACATCAATTTAGCACGACCTAATAATTTCCCTCCACAACAACGACAGGTGAAAGGGCATCAATAAGCGAAGTTTTCTTCTTGCGAAAATGCTCATTCGAAAAATGTGGATGGTTACACGGCTCCGGCATGCTAGAAAATATTTCTCTCGTTTATCTATTGTAACCGAATGTTTTCGCGTAAGCAGTTCCGGTATCAAAGCTTCTTAGGTCCACACGTATTGGGATCGAATCCCGACTGTGCCAAGTAAATAGCCGGAACGAAGCCGACCACTGCCTGCGTGAGAATCCAGGAGATCGTCATCTCTCCTGGTTCGTTTTCGTGTACTCTGATGAATGCCAGGACGTCTCCAATGTAGAACTAGTAAGCCTTATTCTTTACCTTATTAAACCCCCGACTTCATCCCATCAAAGGCCCACGTTCCATTAATCGAGAACATTTTCAACAAGTGTCGGAGACGAGTGATAAGCTGAGGGACCGGTGACACACTATACTCTAAGCGTCACGTGACGAGAACAGTAGTAATAAAAAAAGGAAATAATTGAAGCGTTTAGTGGAATAAAGATTAAAGAATGAACCGAATGAACGCGTTCGGAAGAAAAATCAAGAGCCACCTCTTGGAATTAATTACTACTAATATGGCTTGCAACGCCCCACAGAACATTTAGAAGAAAAAAAATCGTCTTCGCACACAGATCCGCTTAAAATTATTAAGCTGATAAATCATGATTTTGACGCACAGACCCTTACGATACCAAACTCCTCAATTTACGCTCGCAAAAATTACTATTTCGCCCATAGCGCTTGTGAGCCTGCTGACTACCTGTCGCGGGGCGGCCGCTGCGGCGACGGTGGCGCCAGCGGCGGCGGACGCGTCAACCCGCTGGAGGGCCGGGCCGTGGTTGCGGCGAGAGAGCGAGGGTAAGTGCCGCGTGATTTATACTCCGTTCGTGGAGGGGGTGGGGGTGGGGGCTTCCGAAACAAGACCACACGGCCTCCGAGGCGATAACGCCCACTCTCGCCCCTTCCCCTCCCACGGACGAGAGCTAAGGGCCAAGGGCGCGCGGGTTGAAAGAGGTAGGCCACTGCCGCGCTTACACGTAGCACTCGGCAGTTAACAGCGAGTCACACACACACACACACACACACAGACAGACAGACAGACAGACACACAGACAGACAGACACACACACAGACAGACACACACACAGACAGACACACAC
>BOPP01000054.1:3350679-3366364 GCA_017312745.1 Gryllus bimaculatus
CCCTGGCGCTTGTCTCCCGATATCATCGGCTCCGAGCGAGCGACCCGAGATATATCCGTGCGAGATCAGACGCGGTCACGATGGCTCATTGGATCGCGAAGGAGTGAACCGTCGTCCAATAAGTATTGTGCTATAGTGACCCTAGACGTGAAAAACGCCTTTAACACTGCAAGGTGGAGCTCCATTCTTTCTGCGCTACAACACTCTTGGAGTTCCAAGGTACATCTCAAACTTGGTAAAAGTTACTTTAAGGAGAGAGTCCTCCTATATGAAACTGTGGTCTGGAGTACAATCTTATACGGTCACAGCGGGTGTCCCACAAGGTTCGGTACTTGGTCCGATGTTGTGGAATATTTATGTATGACGCCGTGTTTGAAGCTCGAGTTGCCGGAAGGCGCAAAAGAACGATTGGATTCGCTGACGATGTTGCAATTGTCGTTGTCGGCAAATACATCGAGCAAGTCACGAGGTTGCCAACGAGGCTGTGGCGGAGATCCGGCGGTGGCTTTACGCCGGTAGGGCTAGACGATGGCCGCCCATAAAACAGAGGCTGTGCTGGTGACGGGCAGAAAAGTGAGAGAGAGTATTACTCTTAATGTAGGAGGCTGCAAAATATCCTCGCAGCTGTCACTGAGGTATTTGGGAGTCCATATTGACGGAGACTGCGCTTTACGAGCACCATGCGCAATGTCTCGGGAGAAGCGTCTCGTATAGCATCCGCATTGGCACGCATTTGCCTAATGTAGGTGGACCTGGGCAAAGAAGCCGAAGGCGCTGACTAGCGTAGTAAATCTCATTCTTCTCTACGCAGCCCCTATTTGGGCTGATGCCATGGGCATTCAGTCATACGCCCGTGGGGCTAAGTCGGTGCATAGAAGGTCCGCCTTGCGGGTTGCTCGAGCGTTTCGCACCGTATCCTAATGATGCTGTGTGTGTGTTAGCAGATATGCCTCCGATCGACCTCATTGCGCAGGAGAGAGCTAGACTCTATTTGCGCAAGCGGGAGGGGGCCTCAAACTGGAATATCATTACGAAAGAAGAGAGGGGTGTGACAATGGACCAATGGCAACGACGATGGGAGCAATCATCAACTGGGCGATGGACATTTCGGGTCATTCCGACATCATGACGTGGATTCAAAGGGAACATGGAGAATTAGATTTTTATCTACCTCAGATGCTGACAGGGCATGGATGTTACCGGCAGTATCAGCTCCGATTCCGGCTGGACGATAGCTCATCATGCCCAAGGTGTTCCCGGCGATTGAAGATGTAGAACACGTGTTCTTTCATTGTCACGCTTCACAGTGGAAAGGGAAAACTTCACAGACTCCTCCAGAGGAATGGACCCTGAGACATCGTCACTAGGATGCTGCTGAACACAGAGAATTGGAGTGCGGTAGCCACCTATGCCGCAAAGGTCCTGAGAACGCTCCGCTCCGAGGAGCAGTTACGAAGAAGACCGTAATATTTCGGTGACGTGCGAAAAGCCCATCCTTCCTTCTCGCGATGCAATGCCTGACGGCGGTTCGCGGGAAGGAATAGGAGGAAAGGGAGGGGTTTTAGTGGGTAGGCATAGGCTAGCTATGAATCCCACACGCAGCGGTTGGCGGCCCCGCTGTGTCTTTAGAAGATTTTCCCCTGCCCCAGTAATAAAAAAAAAAAAAAAAAAAAAACACACAGACAGACATACACACAGACACACACAGACAGACATACACACAGACAGACACACACACACACACACAGACACACACTTCCATCCCATCTATACCTATCGTCCACCCACACATCTATACAGAAACACATCCCTCCCCACACCCCCTTACCCACACAGATCCACACCAACACACACACACTGGCACAAGAACATTCTCGAGAGTACCTACACGTCCCTGTATAAACACACATCTCTCACATCTTGCGACTTTTGCACCCAGAGGTAGGTCCTTGCGACTTTTGCACCCAGTGGTTTGATCGATTTGTTTTTTAAATACTTATTTATACTTTCACGAATTCTTTAAGAGAGAGTGAGGTAAAGGTTTTATAATTTAAAAAAATGTATTTCTTCCTCCGTAGTTCTGCTTTCAAGGGTGTTAAGACGAGGTTTTTTTTACGTTATAGGATGTACCATCCCAGGTCTAAATTTCAATACACTCTCAGTATAGGTATGCTAGATTGACAGGAACTTTGCAAGCAACAGTTCGTACTGTTGTGTGTGTGTGTGTGTGTGTGTGTGTGTGTGTGTGTGTGTGACAGGTAAAGGGTTTTACTAAAAAATAACAACAGGAAAAGGAAATCACATTGTTTTGTCTCCATATCTTAAGTTTGCTATATAAAAGACAAATAAAGTTAAGTTGTTAAGAAAATGTAAAAAAGTGAAAATTTTGAAAAGGTTTCCTTAGGGCTCTATTTGATTTCCATACATACAATCAATTCTTTATTTTCCCCTTCAAGCTGACAGTTTGTGACATTGATATGCGTTTGGGAAATAGGATACGCCAAACCATCTGTCAATCCTAGAAAATGGTCCAAAATAACATTAATTGTACTTTTAAATTTATTATTTCATTCTCCTTGTGGCATGTTTTATTTATTTCCTAGAAAATACGTCTTATCTAAATAAAGTTTAAAGCAAAAGGGGCGCAGATGTGCCCCAATCTTATACCTATATCTATTTTTATGCACGTACACGATACATACATACGTTCCCTGTTCATAATCGACCCCATCTCAACCACTTTACATCATTTTACGTTGTTTAACGTTGGTGCACGAGCATACAAACAGTAGTATTATTCCTGTGACCTCCCAGTCAGCCACTGTACAGATGACCGTGATGCTGCCACCAAGCCAGCCCAGCTGCAATGATTACGACTGTCAGTTTAAAGAACTGTTTTGAAGACACGCACGATGAGTTCGAGGCGGAGGCTGTAATTAGGCCGCAGCACCACAGAAGAATCTCATTCCTAAAGCGTTCGCTCCTTGCTTTCGGGTAAAACGGGGAGAAAGAACGGATGTGTCTGCTCTCCGCCAGCCGAAACACGTGTGAAGAGGCAGGCACGTGCGGCTAAATCGGGAACCTAGAAGGTGGGGGGAGGGGGGGCAGAATTTGGGCTCGAAACGGTTCCTTTGTATCACACTCTGAAGAGTTTCCCCAGATTTACAGTGTTAAGCCATCTCGATTGAGTGAACTTCGCACTAGTTTTAAATCACTTGGGGGAGATCGTCAAAAATTGGACAGAAAAAAAGAGCCAGGAAAGTTCATCCTAGAGCTTTTGTTTAAAAAAACGGAGATTATTGTCTACAATGGCTGAACTTTAGTTACTACGCAGGTAGACGTACTTCTTACAAGCGGTTAGATTGGATATTATGCGGGAAAAACAATTAAAATGGAGAAAATACGAGATTGAATTTCTTCTGGTATATTATTACATTCAGAACTATATTTTTTCATTTCAACAACACATTCCGGACTGGCCTGCTAATTTCTCTAACATGAAAAATAGGGAAGGGCGTCACAAAAATCATAATCTTCATTGACAAAGAGCCAACAACAAACTTATTTGGTGGTTACTTTAGGTAACACTTGTAAATTTAATTGTATTTCATTATAAAACACATGAGAGTGGGGGCACAGAACACACAACATGCGATGACCATTCAAAGTTCATAGGCAGGAGGATGTCCATTTTGGTTCTTCGCACTCCAAGTTTATTCCTACTAACAATCGACTCAGGTCTCTAGCGCCCACCTCCACGAGAATGGCGTCTTGGACCTCGTCATTCTAGGACCAATCATAAATCAGAACTGTATTCCCAAACAACGGACGATCACAACCAATAGGCTGCGTCGCCAGAAGCATCACTTCGGCATGCACGGCTCAAGGATTTCGTCCTTCCGCCCTATCCGAGGTCTCTTTACAGCGTCATGATGTTTATCTCGACAAATATTGTCGCAGTATCACGTACAGAGTGGCGCATTTACTCATCAGATTCATATGGACAATTTTGGAGGGGGTTTAAAAGCCAAAGGTTTCCAAAAAGATCTTAATTTTCCTTCCCGTAGAGAGAGAAAAAAATAACTTTATTTTTTTAACGTTTGTTTTCATGTTTAACTTTTTGATTTTTATTAATCATGTCATGAATTCATGCTAGTTGTCGTTTACGATTACAATAATACCATTTGAACCACCTTTTGCCAAGCATAGTTACATATACTCATTGCTGATTTCAAAACATGATTGTCGCATACATTTTTCCTGAGACTGCTACAATCAACTTCCTCCTTTCATTTCAGAGGACCCGGCGAACGGCTGTCGTCTACAACGCTGCAATTTCTAGAGACGTCACTGATTTATTGAGCCCAATTGTCGCCGAATCTATTTCTATGAGCCACGGAGCGAGGACGTCGGCGGTTTATTAGCGGGAAGAATCAATGTAAATCGAGGCCACTTCTCGGGCCAAAAATAGCTGTCGGCCTGTTACCATTCTTGATTGAAGCAGCGGTAGCATGCCATGTCGCCGTATTCCAGAAATCAATTTCCTTCTATCAGAATCAAACCGCACCATTATGCCCACAGACTGCAAATTTCGTGATGGGAACAATCAGGAACGAATCTGCTCATGCAGCACTTACAAATAATTTCTGACTGTTCTTCAGAGAATCAATAGGAGGAGAAACAGGAACTGGAAGCATATGCATGTACGAGATTATCTTTTAACGCGGTACATTTAAGAGCGATGCATTATGACCATTTCTTTTTCTGAGAACCCCTATTCTTCCTGAAATGATCTCGGAAGCACTAACTTGACAAGACCACGTTAAGGAAAAAAAGACATTCACATTAAAAAGTAGGCGGACGGTTTCAAGGTTAATGTCTCGTCAGAGGTCGGCTACCTTCTTTACCTTTCAGTTTTAGAAGAGCTTCAACATTTTCCGTTCGAAATATCTCTGGTATTCAATTTTTTTTAATTACAAGAGCAAAACTTTCAAATCTAGATAAGCGACCATTTGATTTTTTTTATTTTATTTTATTTTTAATTTGGGAACATATAGATTTTTCCTATTTGTTGAGTGAGAAGAAGAAAATCGCAACTTAACATACGAAACACAGTTACTAGACATTCAAAATTCCAAGCTTCAGGTTCAATTAGAAGTATTCATTATTTTCGACGTAATTTGCACATTTTGCAAGAAAAGAAATGATAACCCATGTATCACACATACACACACGCATGCTCGTCCGATTGACACGCACTGTAGAATGTCTTTCACCTATGCCAGAAGTCTTGTATTCTCTCTTAAATGCAAATACAAAAATGTTACGTTCAAAGAAAATGCGAACGTCAAATGTACACCAGATACACTCATACAATCAGGCACTAACCGACTTGCGTTCATAATTTGGGTAATTTATTTGTTATCAGGGTCGGTCAGGAAGATTTATGCCGGCGCAGGCCCAGGCAATACCCACAGTCCATACCAAACACTCGCTATTAAAAAAAAATTATAGAAAGGAAATGAAAATACCAGAAATGATTACGACTGTCTTCACGAAAACAAGATTGTCCAGAGATTATTTTTACAAAGCCAAAAGCACGGGCCCCTCTGGCGTTTATCAGAATGGGCATTTGTTCAATGCCGCCCTGTACACTCTTTTGCCAAGGGGAAAGAAGAGACTTGAAACGAGAAGCTTCCATTTCGCAGACTGCTGCTGCGGCAGAAGGGAACGAGGAAATGAGGGCCCGCCACGGCCCCCCGAGGGCTATTCGATGCCGGCGACTCGACGGCGCCGACGGCGGCGACACAACCGTGCGTCACCCGCCACAGAGGGTCGAGCACACGAAACGGGCGGCCCAAAACACGCGCAAAACAATTAGGCTATAATTTTCTTTCTCTTACGAACGACGTCGATACTGGCTTCCATGGCGTAACAGTAACCGTGTCGGACTGTTATTCACAAGTTTGCAGGTTCAAACCCAAGAGAAGCTGTGGATTTGTAAGGGCGAAAGAATCCTTCGTACGCCTGCCTTCGGAGGGGAAGTAAAGCGGGCTGTCCCAAGTTGGAGGTAATAAAAAATACGAAAAATTTTGTTGTACTTCGTACCTCTTATTCTCAGGTTGCTTTTGCCTGATTTTAAACGAATCTATACAAAAATGACGATTATTTATTATTATTATTATTATTATTATTCATATTATTATTATTATTGATTTCACTAATTTACCAAATTGTTAATGACAGTCACTCTTTCATTTTTAATATTTTTATCGTCACTCATATTTTCTTTGTACTGCGTGTTGAATCTCGCGCTATTCTTACTCCCCAACGAGTAACTTTAAAGCGGTTCTGCGAAACGACGCACATTTTATTTCCAATTCGGTAAATTGAATTTAAACAGTTTCGCCAACATTCACCCCAACACCACGCATCACCTGGAATGAGCGCATCGCACAAATCGCTCCGTTTTGGCCCGCTCTCTTTCGGGCGTTCGCCCCCACCGGGGCGGTCTAGCACGGGCAGCCGGGCCGTCAGCTAGCCGGCCGGCCACGCGCCGTGCGAGGGAATTTCATCGGAATGCACTCGCGCTGCCCCTCCGGTCGCGGCCTGCCCAGCCGGGTCAACCGACCGCCACCGCCGCTGCACGACGGCTGACGCGCGGCTGACGTCAGCCCTGGCGCGTGGGGGAGAGATTCGATCTCGCGACCGGGGGGAGGGCTACGCCTTGTTGTGTTGACTGAGGCCGATGTGATACGTATTTTTTCTCTCCTATCAATTGGTGCTACGTGCGAGGTGGTCAAGGTCAGATTAATACATTTTATTTTTTGATACGTTATTGCTTGGCGTTGCCGTCGATAAAGAGCTCGATTTACTTCATATTTACTTATTAACTTTGTACCAATTTCTTGATTTTTACGCTGTATAACTCACCTGCATCGAGAGAATGGTGGTTACGGGGAAAGTATGAAAACAGTTGATTGGATGCTGTGCGTGATATGCTCTCTTACGAATGGGGTACATAAAACGACAGACGAAAATCTAGATTTTAGTAGAAACCGAGTCAATTTAAGATCCAGTTAGTAAGAAAATAAGAAAGTAAGTAAATAAGAATCATAAGATTCATTAAAATTAGATAGAAATAAAATCGTGTGTATACCACGTGGGTTTACTGGTTCTAGTAATAGAGCGGCGACAGAAATCAAGAGGAACTTCGGGCTTGGGCGTTTTGTCGCCACGCAATCTTTACAGCCCTTCAAACGCCCTTGGTGCATTAATACTAACTTGTTATGTAGACTTCACGAAACAGGAACAATAAACCACTATTAACGGCCGTCGTCTGTTACAGCCTCGTCTGTTAAGATCAACTGAAACCAATGAGTTGGAGCTAACGATGGCGGATGAGTACACTTATTCCAAGAAATAGTGATTCTTTTTTATATTTTTTCCACATAAAAAGGTGCTATTTGCTCCAATTCGGCCTTATAATGTCATTAAATGTGCGCCAGAAACGATGAGGGACCTATATTTTAATGAGGCACGCTATCCAATCCCATGCGGTATAAAATATGTGTGCGTATATTCTAAAATTCAGTAAACCAATTGAATTAATCTGAAGTTCCGATACAAGCTTCAACGCAGTTACGGAGACTAACGCGCCAGTTCCACTGTAGAGTTTTTCGATTCAAAAACGCTAATCCAATCCCAACGGCTTTCCCTGAACCCAATCTGCGTCGTATCTCCAGAATTTCGCTGTCAGCCTTGACATTTTGGTCTGCCGCAGAGGTGGTAACGTACGGTGGCCAATGAAGAAGTGTCGCAACTGTGGACGCAGGAAAGGAGAGGGAGGTCCAAGTTGGGTCAAGTTGATATAACCCAATCGTAATTTCTCCTCCTCGGCATCGTTTCGTTGTCATCATAACAGTCAACAGTGAACTTGGATATTTTGTTAACTATTAAACACGCTGATAAAATTATTGTACAACATACGATGTTATAATTAAAATTTAAAAAAAATGATTCTAATTCAATGTGTTTAAAGTTGTAAACATTTGTTTTATCTCATCTCTGATCACTAATTCATAAACTAGTCTCTGCGTTAGTATTTCTTTCGCTTTATTAGACAACTATACACAAAAATTAAAACCTGAATTAAAATTACTCTTTATGACTACACCGAACATTTTCAAATCCCTACTTCAATACGAAAATGTAACCTTTTTTCATGACAATCATTCTCGAAATATTACTTATTTCCCTTTACATTTGGAAAGGATCGTCAAATGTCCATCAAAATACATGGAACCAATGGGACATATTGCCTCATCAAATACAACACCAAAAATTACCAAAATTTCACAGCTTGAGAATGACTTCGATAAATTGGACAGAACACAAAGTTTGGATGAGTCTAATAAGGTAATGCAAAATACAATGCCATTTTTTCTTAGAAGGAATTCCATAAATCTCATTTTTATATCTGACAGTTCGAACTCAACAAAATATTTCACCTCAAAATATCAGATAGAACCATACTATATTCAGCTCGTGGCTTGTTGAAGGATTACGTAAATCTTACCTACATACTACATACGCGCCTAATTGAGAACATCTGTGCTGGAAGTTGGTTAAACATTCGCCGAATGTTCCGAAACAAATTTCAAATCCATTCAGATAATATCTTTTTTCATCGAATGGTGGGGACCCATTCCAGTCCTTTCCCTCCACGAGGCCGACAGTCTCCGCTAGCGCCAGCCCCTTCGGCGCATTGTCCTTGAAACAAAACACGCGCGCGCGCGCGCCAGATGAGGGGAACGGGAGCGGGCGGCCGAGTGTGTTTTGTTTTGATTCGTTCCGCCCCACGGCCATTGCACACGCATAGCCGCCGCCGCCGCCGCTGCCTGCGGCGGGTTCTGCAAACGCGCAGTTCCGCGTAGTTCCGGGCGCTGCCGCCAGGCGGCGGGAGCTTCCGTCGCAGCAGCGACGACTGTGGAAGCGGAGGAGCGGGGATACCGGTGGAACGTGCACTAACACGTGTGCTCGCGCGAGCGAGGCACGCCGGGTCGTGCGCTCTGGCGAGGCGCACGCGTCTGTAAGCATTGGCACGCGCTCAGGTTCTGTCAACCGGAGCACGGTATAGGAGATTGAGGTGCTGGTGGTGACGATGACTTCATCGTCGACGGGAACGGGGATGATGACGGGATCGGTTTCCGGAATGGCGAGGGTGACCCTGATGATAATGACGATGAGATCGGCAATGACGACGACGAAGCAGTGTCGGCGACGGTGTTGTATTCAGTGTCGGGGAAGGCGGTGTCGTTGGTGTCGTTGGCGGTGTCGGTGGCTGTGGCGGCGAAGGCGGTGGCGGTGGCGGTGGCGGCGCCTCAAGGTTGCGATTCCAAGGACGGCCGCTAGGCGCGCCACTGCCCGGCCCGCGTTGGAATGCAGAGGCGGCAGGTGTGTCCCCTCCCCCTCCCTCGGGACCATGGACCCGGGCAGCGCGGCACAACCGAAACACGGAGCCTGAGTCGATCTCGGCTACAAGGTCGCTCAGCGCTCACTGCGCATGACGTTCATTTGCACTCTTTCACGTTGCGTCATTGTCACAGGGGTTGGAGTTACGAAAAACGCCGAGGAAAAAAGTATCCACATTACAGATTTGTTACACAACGCTCAAACCAGTGTGAATGGAAATGGAATAAAGTAAAAAGATCGAATGCGAATTTCCATCTATTGACAAAAAGTGACTGGGCGTATTTTTTTGCCAGATAAATTGTACTTACTCACACAATCCTCAAACACAGCATTTATTGATCGCTGAGTCTCGTGATATTACTTTCTCTCCTCTACCGCTTTCGATGTATCATTTCCAATCATGAAGCGTAACAAAGCTACTGGGTGTTTTTACGTCACTACACATTTACTACAAGTTTACTTCCTACAAGGTGGTTCCGTGGCTTTCACTGACATGAACTTAGCTCATTTTCCCAGACTTGCCCTCCGCCGTTATCTCTTCTTGGAAGTAGGCCACAAACATGTTCACTCCAAAATTTAAGAAGGCTTGAAGTTTCCGAGTTGGCTTTAAACCCCCTTGATCAATGCTATCAAATTGGAGAACATTTCCGAAAAAGCTGGAAATACCATTAGCAAATTACAATTCTGGCTCGAAAAAGTGACACAAAGGATTTGAAAATTCAGAATAATAAACTGTAACGTTCGAGTACTAATATTCATGCTTATTAAGATACGCTGGGGGTCAGGGTTCTTCGTGATTTTATAATTCATACAATTTTTAAGAATGAAATCGTTGTCAATATTTTTTATAATATTGATGTTTATATATATTTAGTGCACGGTAGTAATTGCAACTTCACATGCGTGTTCATTTTACCCAACACTTCCCAATTCCAGATCACAGGATGTGTGGAGCCCGAAATGAATGATGGGAGTAAAAACCTCCATTAAAAAACAGGGAAAACAACTTAGCCAAATTATGTAAGAAAATAATACGCATCATTACAAAAGTTATGCAACATTTCACTTCACAAGCTCACATGAAACTCAAGTGCTGATTTGGTCCGGAGCCGAAAACACCGAAATGTTCAACGTTTTTCGTAACTGCTATGGCAGAAAGCCTACTTCAAAATAATTCGACAATTTCATTAACATTATTTTTGAACTAAAAAATAACATATTTCTTTTTTGGTTCTCGCTTGTGCATTCAGGCTTGTGCTTTCATGAAAATGTAGCGTGATGAGCCAATTAATATTAGAAAAACCGATATTAGAGTGAAGAACATTAACGTTTGTTACTCTGAAATCACTAGGCATGACGTAGAGTATAAATTTAAGGTTAAACACGACAATAAACATAAATGCGGTTCCCTTGTTTGGACACCATTACAATTCTACTACACGAACTACAGCACGCGAGGTCAAATATTGCAAAATCTCGCAGCATTCAGTCACAGCACGACTTACTAGGCGTTGCCTCCCGACTCGGGCGTTGAAATCTCCGACGCCTTACACGACATGACGTGAGCAAACCGTATGAAAACGACTACTCCGTCAATGACTTACACGAACCGCGAATGCAATAATGCATTCGCATTCGGAATCTTACACCTCACACTACAGTACGCCATTGAATGTTTAATCAAAGAAATATCGCGAAACGGCCCCTTCATTTACAAACGAGCTTCCCACCGTCGCCGTTAACGTCGGCAGCTAAATAACGAGAAAAATCTCTTCTCTCAGTCAAAGCAGTAAAGCATGCGGTTGGAGCGGCCGATGCCCCACGTGTGCTGCATTGATTTGTTGGCGAGGGCTCCTCGCCCGTTAACAAATCCACCTCCCACGCTTTCGCCGGCCAGACTTTGGCCTCGGGGCCGAGCAGTAGTAAGGCCAGACCTTACCCACACGCGGGGTCGACGACCTGACGGTCACAATCGAGAGCTAATCTGCGTTCGAACGGTTTTGAATTTTCTTTCATTGTATTTTTTGAAATTAAATACGGTTATTTGTGCTCAATGGTCAGCGTTGCAACCAAGAATGTTAAGGAGGGGCATGGGAGGGCTGAAAATATTGTGTCTAGCACACTTCATGTTTTCGAGTAAAAATAATCATTAATGCTTAATGTCAGTTTTATTTTTATTGTTGATTTATGGTTAATTATAACGTATTCAATTTAAATATTCACTGAATTTCCTTGATGCAGAACATTAATAAAATTTATTTTTGTTAATACATGCGACCCGTTTCTGGGAGGGGGGTGAGGGGCTGAAACCCCTAGTACCCCATCATTAAATGCACTACTGTCAATTGTTACTAACATTTAACACTAATAATGTTTAATATTTCCCGAACCTCAAATAATCAATAGAAAAACGTGGAATAGTAGTGATTAATAATAATAATAATAATAATAATAATAATAATAATAATAATAATAATAATAATAATAATAGGCTGCTCCGTGGCGCAGACGGTTGCTGCAGCGGTCGTCTGCGAAGAGAAAGCTGCAGGTTCGAGACCTGCGTAGGTATGTTCGTGTTTGTGATTGTCTCTTCCCCCCTCCTTTTCATCCTATCACCTCATTCATATTTCAAGGTTTAACAACCTTCTCTTATCAGGGATACCGCCATAAAAGCTGATCCCCATAATTACACACGCTCATCTCTTTAGCTCCTCGGAAGATAATGTGTAGCGTGGTCATAAATAGAATATACGTTAATAATAACAATAACATTAATAACAATAACATTAATAATAATAATAATAATAATAATAATAATAATAATAATAATAATAATAATAATAAAAATAGTAATAAAACAATTTATGTCCCACATGAGCATAGAGAAAAGTAATGTATATATTTTACAAATGTTGCACCCTTCTGAGTTAATAGTAAAAGTACACATCATCGTGTACTCCTGAGATAGTATACTAAACTAGAAGTATTATGTTTTTCAAGTTTTTTCCTAATTCGGAGGTTTTGGATGACTATATGGGAATCTTTTTGGTGGGAAGTCGTTGGAGGCTTTGCAGATGTTTCTAGTTCTTTTTACATAATTTATTTAAGGTCGCTTTAAAACTGCTCTGGCCATAGCTTCTAGGTTTGTGATTCGAAATGGACAAGAGTCTTCAAGGTAACTGAATCAAACACGGAGGAGAGAAATAATGCAAGATTATACTTTCATTTGCGATTTAACTCTCATTAGACTAGACATGATCGGTTGGTTGATATAGTTCGATAAATTGTTACAACTGGTTGGCAGCGCTCAAATGTAGGCGGAAGAGGAGGGGTGTCTTTTTAAAAGGTGGGTGACTTGATGGCAGGCGGAGGTTGTTTTGATCGGCAGCGCCCCACACAGCACTTGTCCGTAGGTCGCTGAGCTGGCCCGCCTCCAGCTCCAGGCCACTCGTGCACGGTCAAGGCTCCTTCGCAACGAATACGGAGCACGGCACGGCACGGCACTGCACGGCACTGCACGGCACTGCACGGCACTGCACGGCACTGCACGGCACTGCACGGCACGGCACGGCACGGCACGGCACTGCACGGCACTGCACTGCACTGCACGGCACGGCACGGCACTGCACTGCACGGCACTGCACGGCACTGCACGGCACTGCACGGCACGGCACGGCACGGCACGGCACGGCACTGCACGGCACGGCACGGCACGGCACGGCACGGCACGGCACTGCAGTGGTCAGACGGAAGAGCAGGCCTCATGGCCTGAGTCTCACCACGTAAAATAACACATCAATTCAATTCAATTTAATTCATCCTCCGCCTCGCTTCCTCCATCCTTCCCGCCTCGCCCATATCCCCACTTCCTCTTCCCACATCTCTCATCCCACTGCCCCGCAACTGCCAACATCGCCTGCCCAGCAGAAAAAATAAACGCCCCACCTAGTTTTGTGGAGGTTGTTCGATATTCCCGCGTCTTTGCATAATTCTGAGGTTCCCCTACAGTCGGTAAAGAAAGTCGATGTCATGAAGTGTTGCCACGAATTATTTTTTTCCATCAAAACGTGAACACTTTTATAGGCTTTCTTCACATGTGAAGCCAGAAGTTAAATAAATTATTCAACGAAGTCATTATCTCAAGAGAGGCCGTAAATCACCAAACTTCTTTTCACTGAGAATAGTTTTAAACCAGTAATATATGCGTCAAGAAACATCTGATCCAGTACGAAAAGCGTAAAATGTTCGCCCCGTTCTCGAGGCGAAAGGAGTAGACTACAATGAAGATGTTTATCGCGCACGATATGCGAGTTCATAAACACACTCACGGCGGCTTCATTCATGAATTCCGTGACAATCCGCAAGAAAGAAATTAGTCTGTTGTGTGTTCGCGTGCTCATGTAAACGTATGTTTGCGGGAACACAACCCACTTTGAAAGCACTACGTTAGCATTCAGCGGAGAACACACTTTGACATACGTCATCTCGCCTTTCTCTGTTAATTGTGTTTGGATATGGTGGAAGCGCTGTGGGAACCTTGTCACGAATTGCATACAACCTTACTCGACGAAACAAATGAAGAAACGTCTTTCGTACATGCCGTCATTGGCCAATCAAAAAACGCTTAAAATACCGACATATTCTCAGAAAGAAAAATAATATTTTTGACCAACTTCTTTAACCAACCTTTTTATCGAAAGACTGCGAACGTATTACGTAGATTATAAAATACGAACACACTGTTTCATAACCATAAGCTATAGTAAAACCAGCAGGTAAACGTATAACCACCTTTCTTAAGATAATGCTTCACACTCACATTCCATGAAGTACAAATATATTACATATTTCATTGAAGTTCTGTACTTAAGAAAATTCGCCTGCTGAGAGAAGCGCTAATTATGCTGCATTGCACGTTTCCAATGCATATGAATTACCCGGTTGGTTCTGCAAGGTGAGTTAGTACTACACTGTAAGGTACTATTTCAGCCTAGTAAACGTGTTTCAATATTAGAGATCGCATCTTATTTCGAACGACACAAAAAAGGTATTGACTTGTCGTATTTGTATGACCTCCCCCGTTAAACGAATACAGCAGTCTCGCAAAAACAACAAAAACAGGATGGGAAACGCAATCCGAAATGTCCACGAATTCACTGAAGCTCCACTTTACTATACAAACGCCAAGAGAGAGAGAGAGAGGGGGGGAGAGGGAGGGGGGAGAGAATAATAATTCATGTAACGTCAGCTAAACGGAAGTTCGTTACTACAGATGAACGCGCAATGGCATCTCCGTAGACGTTAATTGCAAAGCTTCTTGTTCTAAAGGCCGCAAATTCCACCCCTCTATTTCTCTTTATGGCCTAATCGCGCGTTGGATGCTCCTCCGGAGCAAAGCGAGCTAGTATGGTATGTGAAGGGATTTACAGCACGAGGACAGTACGTTTCAGCCAAGAGGATAAGATCGCTTGTAGATGGGAACCCGCGACAATTTTACTGTTGCCCATTAGCGACGCTCTCCGCGTCCAGTGAGCGTTGACTCTTGCTCCTGCGTGGCCGGTCGCTGGTGGTCGACTCCGCGCCGGGCGGCCAATGAGAACACCAAAGCTGTTAACCTACGCTGACTCTTTCTCTCCTCCTCTCTCTCTCCCCTCTCTCTCTCCTCTCCTCTCTTGCTCTTTCCCTCTCTCTCGTCCTTTCTCTCTCTCCTCTCCCTCTCTCTCCCCTCCTCTCCCCCTCTTCCCTCTCTCCTCCCCTTTCGCCACCTCACATATGAAATCATGACCCTCTATCTCTCCTCTCTCTCGTGCGAATACTCTCTCGCTCGTCCGCCCTCTCTCTCTCTCAAACCCCTCTCTCTTCTAACCCTCTCCTCTCTCTCCCCTCTCTCTCTCCCTCTCCTTCTCTCCCCTCTCTCTCTCCCCCTCTCTCTCTCCCCCCTCTCTTCCCCCTCTCTCTCTCCCCCTCTCCCTCTCTCTCTCCCCCTCTCTCTCCCCTCTTCTCTCTCTCCCCCTCTCTCTCTTCCCCCTCTCTTCTCCCCCTCTCTCTCTCCCCCCTCTCTCTCTCCCCCCTCTCTCCCCCTCTCCTCTCCCCCTCTCTCTCTCCCCCTCTCTCTCTCCCCCTCTCTCTTCTCCCCTCTCTCTCTCCCCCTCTCTCTCTGCCCCCTCTCTCTCTCCCCCTCTCTCTCTCCCCCTCTCCTCTCTCCCCCTCT
>BOPP01000054.1:3381652-3399000 GCA_017312745.1 Gryllus bimaculatus
GTGGGTGAGGTCCATTGTGAATGGTAGGGCGAGTGGAAGGCTGAGAGGTGAAGAGGAGGGTAAGGGCGAGGGGAGGAGGGCGAAAGGAGGAAAAGATCAAGTGTGAAGGGGAAGGGGGCGGTGGAGTAGAGGCAAGGGCGGCGTTGAGGAGTAAGGGTGGGTTACGGCCGCGGGCGTGCGGACGGTTGGTAAAGCAGTCATGCGGGGCGAGGCAGGTGTGGCCGGGCCAAGAGGCCGGCGAGGCGGCGGCTGGGATTGCCATGCAAGGCGAGGGGCGGGCGAGGGAGGCTGGCGGGGCGAGGAGGCGTGGCGGGCGAGGGAGCGAGGCGTTGGCAGGGCGAGGGGCATGGCCCCGCGCCCAATGGCTGGCCGAGGATGGCGGGGCAGGAGGCTGGCAGGCGACGGAGGCGTGCAGGCGAGAGACGAATCGCGGGGCGGGAGTCGCGGCCTGAGGCGGCGTGGCGGGCGAGGAAGGCGTGGCAGGCAGGAAGGCGTGGCGGGGACGAGGGAGCGTGGCCGGGGCGAGGAGCGTGGCGGCGGCGAAGGGAGGAGTGCGGGGTGAGGGAGCGTGGCGGGCAGGAAGGCGTGCGCGGCGAGGGAGGCGTGGCGGTGCGAGGAAGCGTGACGGGGCGAGGGCGGCCTGGCGGCGCGAGGGAGGCGTGGCGGAGCGAGAGGGCGTAGGCGAAAACGGCGGGCGGGTAGGAGTGGCGAGGAGGCCTGCTGGCGAGGGGGTGACGGGCGAGGAGGCGTTGCGGGCAGGAAAGGCGTGCCGTCGGTTGAGGTAGCTTGGCGTGGCGAGGTAGGCGTGACGGGGAGGGCGCGTGGCGCGCGAGGGAGGCGTGGCACGGAGCGAAGAGGCCTGCTAGGCGAGAGCGGCGGGCGAGGAGGCTGGCGAGGAGACATGTTCCGCGGGGCGAGTCAGGCGTGGCGGCCCGGGCTACTGGAGGCATGCAGGGCGAGGATCGCGTGGCGGGGTGTCGGGGCGGGCTGAGGGCGGAGCGTGGCGGAGCGAGAGGGCGTGTAGGCGAGAAGCGGGTAGCCCTGTGCGAGGAGGCCTGGCTGGGGCGAGGAACATGGGCGGAAAGGGGCGCCCGCGCCTTCGGGACAGTCATAGACCGTGACAGGATAGCGCCAGCCACGCGCAGGCGCCAGTCGCCTTCCTGGTGCATTAGGCAGGCGACGCGCGCATCCATCAATGCCCCAAGGGCCCTCGGCGCATTCCCATTACAAATTGCTAGAGACGACGCGCCGCGGCCGGCGACCACACCCAAACGCTCCAAACGGAAAGGAGACTTGAGGACGGCAACAGCGGAAACAGCGACGGCAGCAAGCAAAACGTGTGCGCAGAGTCAGAGGGGAGGACCAAAAGCAATTGTGAGACAGAACAGAGAAAGAAGGACGAAAAGAAACAGAGGGAAAAAGGATAAACGTAAATGGGCTAGGGCTGAATCACAAAACATAGTGTGCAACCTACGCGGTCAAACACAAATACGATGTATGAAAAATGAAAGAAATATTAGAGAAAACATTCCCAAAAAATATCATTTCGATTTAAGAAGGTGAGTGCGATACTATTGGACTAATCACTGGTGAAAGTACGAAGCAATGTTACGAAACTACATACCCAATGAATGCTTTATAATCTCTATTAGGAAATTATCTATATAAATTCTTTGAGCATCATTTGAAAGTTCACACTCACCACATGCAGACCTTAATGCCAAGTTGCTCCCCCAAAAAACTCCATTGTATTGCGTACACATACACTGAAAGAAGCAAAAAACAATAAATTTGCAAAAGATGTAAAATTATGCCTACACTATATAATTTCAATTACTAAATTACACCAAACACATTCTGCTACTCTTTCCATATTAAACACATTTCAACAGACATTTAAACACAATTGAGGAAACAGGAACATAAAACACTGAAACATTTTGCAAACTAACTGCCCAATCTAATGTAGTGCACACCGTTCATTACCAATAATATTTAAAAAATCCTACTTTTGTTCTCAGTACTAGATTGTTTGCTGGAGCACCGTCTTCCAATAAAAGTGTGACCTGCCGAGAAATCTGTATTTCAGCCGTAAATTACTATAATCATAATACTAATTACATTCTAAAAAGGGCTACAATGCCGACATTGTGTTTACGTGAATTTGTGCCTGAGGACTGAAACTGCAAAGCAGCAGCCGGACTTAGTGTCTTGCGAAGAGGCACCCGAGCTTCAATCCTCTCTTCATCCTCCAGACCTAGTGCACCATACAGGCATTTTCGAGAGGTTCAATTTACACGCAATTAATCGAAAAAACAAAACAAATCACCATGTTCATCATCGTCGTCGTCATCATCATCAATCATTATTATTGTATATACTTCAATATCTATTATAACAAAAAGTAACTCAAAGATCAGTCTTTACAGCGACACTTGCGTCGTTGTGAAGGCTATCTTTGCACCTTCCATTAAGTAGCGCAACCTCATTGTTAGGACTACAAAAGAAAATATAGAATTGTTAATCCCGCGCACGTATTTATTCGTCCCATTCAGCTGCAAATTATGGGACATGGAACAACCGGCTTTACTTCCCTCCCGAAAGACTTAAGAACCGCCCAACCCACCTTTGTTTAACCATTGGAGGTCGCGAACCGACGAAAACACCCTCCTTCGCCTGTTACGAAGGAGGAGAGCTCTGCCGCAGACTTTTCCGCTTTGCACACATCGCGTGCGACGCGCTTTCGTGCGGAGGGCGGCGCATGTGCAACGGCAGCGCCTGCGCTCGCCTCTGGGGGAGCGAGGGGATCTCTCTCGCCCCGTTCTTTCAGACGCCGCCGCCGCCGCCGCCGCCGCCGTCAGCGCAGAGGCGCGGGCACGCGCTGGGGAGATGTTGCAATACTTTAGTCGATACCACATTTGGTATTACGGAGATTTTGCCAAGCGGGAGGCGACGTATCGTATAAATACAAGCTGTCGTGGACGTATGCGTACACTGTTAATGTTATGGAAAAGTTGTAAAGGAAAACTATTCACCACCAAATTATTATGTGATTTATGGCCAAAACCGGGCCTGATCGCTCAATCAAGGGACGTTCATGATCTCAAATATAGTAATAAAACTAATAATAATATAATAATAATATAATAATAATAATAATAATAATAATATAATAATAATAATAATAATAATAATAATAATAATAATAATAAATGTCGGCCCCGTGCAACAGACAGCTAAGGCAGCCGTCGTCTGCGCTGGGGAGGCCGCAGGTCCGAGTCCTGCATTGTCGTATTTGTGATTGCCCCTTAACCCCTCTTTATCATCATGTCACCTCGTAATTCTTAATTCAATGCGTAACAACCGAGTGGTCTTGACGAGTACTCTTACCCAGCGGTACATCCGAAAAGCTGATTCTCATAATGGCCACACAATCTCTCTCCAGGATATAATTCAACTAGGTCTCGGAAGAGAACGTGTAGCGTGGTCAGTATTGGTCGATATGCAAATAAATAATGATGATGATGATAATAATAATAATAATAATAATAATAATAATAATAATAATAATAATAATAATAATTTACCGGGAAGGATGGAAGTCACACGATCGCAAAAATAGTAATTTCTTACAGAGGCGCGAACGCTTAATACTCATGACGCCTCATGTTTGTGCACAGTTTTAGATTAGCTAATGTTTCAGATGGACATGTAGGAAATCAATATCATTTGCAGACTCCCTGGTCACAGCAAACAATTTCGATTATCTTAGTTTCAGAACGAGAACGTTCAGCGAAACATGTTTAACGCTTCAACGGGTTCAAGTCACAAGATTGTCTGCAAGGAAAAAAGCATTTCGTTGCAGGCTATACTACGCAAAAACTTTTTGCCCATTAACAACAGAACGAAATTTCGTTATGTCGATCATAAAACGCTCATGTTTGCCTCAGTAACTAGCCCAAAAACGCTTATGAAAATTCTACCATCGAGAAGTAAAAAGCAAAATTAATTGTATTTTACATCTTGACGAAAAGTTTCTTATTACTGTTAAAGAAATAATGGTATTTTTACCACTACTGAATTTATATTCCGCCGGAAATTCAAGACACAGAACAGTCAGCCTGAGGCGACGGGGCGACCAAACACAGCCAACATTTCAATTTACACAATATTTTCAACCGATACAATATAATTAAATATCAGTCAATATTACCTCACTTCCAAAAATCCATTCACTTCCAATACTAGAATCGACTCACGGTTTTGAATGCACGAAAATTATATTTTAATTCATGATCCGCCGCTTCTCTAAAGATTCTTTAATAAATTATATACGAGTCATAATTCACATTCGGACAGGGATGTGGTAGCGACGGCATCGAAGATTGAGACAGCAACGGAGGCGTGGAGGGTGGCGGCGGTGGCATGGGCGGCAGCCGCTTTCTCGCCCGAGGCGGTCTTCGCCGAGTGAGAGCCGCGGGAGCAGTTGCTGGTCCGACTGGCCGGCTGGCCCGGCCAACGTCCAACACGCGGCGAAAGCTCTCCGCGCACGCGCGCGAACACGCACATTCACTCACACACACACACGCACATTCACACACACACACACGCACATTCACACACACACACACACGCACATTCACACACACACACGCACATACATTCACACACACACGCGCACATACATTCACACACACACGCGCACATTCACACACACACACGCACATTCACACACATACACGCACATTCACACACATACACGCACATTCACACACATACACGCACATTCACACACACACACGCGCGCGCGCGCGCTCGCACTCGTTCACATGCAGATACACCAGGCGTGGGGAACCATTTCTAACTGGTGGGCCAAAGTACAATTGGCTGGCCTGGAACTAAAGTGGTCTATGAAACACTTGGACTAAAACTCAGGTTATGGTACATTTGATCTGAACAGGTGAGCATCTATACATTTTAAAGTTGTCTATGCTACCATTTGTCGTTGTAGGTGTGGCGTAATAAAAGTACCACCTTAGTATTGGGAGTTTGTTTTAATGGTAGTTCTGAAGTGATCTAAAGTCACATTGTGATTCGCATCATAGACTACTTTAGTTCCAGGCCAGTGTGACTCCAAGCCAAGGGCAATACCTAATTATTAAATCAAATAAATTAATATTAAGAGAATTCAACAATCTTCTTACTTCAGAGTTCGATTATTTGTAACAGTATTCTGTTTTCAAATAAATTTTACAACATAATGAACAACAGAAAAAGAAGTCTGATAATTCGTCTTGTACTTTATCTACAACTCTTTTAATGATTACTTAACGATTATTGTATATAAGTGTCCAAGTTATCATCTGCTATCCACAACAGATTTTTTTAAATTCAGGATATTTCATTTAGGATTTTCATCAATATAACTTCTCAGAATGCGACGTCAGTCGTTGTGATCACAGCACGGGGTGGCAAAGGGAAGGGGGGTAATGGTTCTCGGACCTCTCACGGATGAGCGAAGGAAACGTCGTTTAATATCACTATATAATATCGGCAAAAATTCACTCGCACCACTACTTGAAGACAGACAAAAGAGGAAGGGGATCTTATTTATGAATTAACATTAACGCAAAATCTCATTCGTTAAAATCTTGCAAAATCCTCACAATTTTATTAATAAATAGGTCTCGGAAACCAGTTTCAATGTTAAGTGTTCAAACACGAAATTAAATCTAAATATTGTTGTACATGCACTGAATTTTATTTTTCTGAAATCCAGTGATATCGTTTCTTATCCACTGCGCAGTAAACAGATTAAAAGTGCGCACAATTTTCGCATTATCACTAGCTATATTTTGCATCCCAGTGTGATCAAAAAAGGCTAGCACTCTTTATGTGCAATTTATAAATTGAACTGAAATTCAGTAACTCATGCATTCGTCAACACATCCTCTGAAAGCAACAGTAAGCCTCATCATGGTACGATGAATACAAATTTCTACAACTACAGCACAGCCCAGATCAATTTCATCATTCGAAGATAATAATCAGAATCAGATACGAGTTTCCAGTGAAACTGAAAACGAAATGGACCATGACAATATTGCGACTTTTTTTTCGTATTAACAGGCTGAATTTTCAGTGCTGCAATATGAAAGTACGAATGTCACCATGTTGGTGACGTAAGGGCGCAAGTGTTCATATCCTCCATCCTCATTGCAGGGCGAGGACATGCTTTACCTCTGCATACCTCGTGCTCCCCCTCCTCCCGCTTCCTCACGTGCTCTCGTTCGCCCGGCCTGTCGCAATAATGTCGATAACTTGGCCTCAAACCCTTGCAATTGCCCGTTGCGTAAAACGCCACTCAAGTTACGTGAACCCGTTTTCAGACGAAGCACTCGTAAAACTGAAATTTACCATGGTTCTCCGGAGCATATTCACCATGTCGGTGTCAGGCAACGTACTAAACATTCTCTTTTCCAGGAATCTGTCGTGTGTGATGTAATTGTATTGACGTCGATGGTTGTCGAGAAAGAGACAAACCGTAGCCTCAACGAATTAATTGAGGAAAATCCGAGATTATTTGACCTTTGATGAACATATTTATGTTAAGAAAGCTGGTTCCAGGTTGAAGAGGTGAACAAATTCTTTTCAAATAAATGAGAACAGGCCCGATTCTTAGGATAATTTTGACTGCAATAAAGTCTTCCAAAACATGTCTGAGTGACAAAGACGTCTCGTGACAACCCAATCTACATCAATTAAGATTGCCACTTTCTCCATCACGCTTTCATTGGAATAGTGTCTCAATCGCGACAGCTTCGATCTGTCGTAACTGCGAATTCTAGGCAACATTTGATAACGATTCCTTTGTGTTTGAAAGACATGAGAAAAGTGGGAAAAATATAATTTTATCCCCAACGAAACATTTTAATGTCAACAGAGAATTTGTTTGCGTGAATTTAAAAATGATGTGGAAGCCTTTCGGTTGCATTACTGTTTGTGGAATGAGAGGGTCTTTGATGACTCACATTGACACTGTCACTGACACTGACAAAAGATTTCCTGGTAAAGAACAGTGCAAACCAAACATCAGGTAGCTGCGTTCACTTGAACGAAAGGGAGAAGCCTCCATTACATCAGTAACACATTCAACAGCTTGAGTTGTTCATCTGAAGTGGTTTTGATTGATCGAATATCGAATTTTTTTTACGTAATTTTTCTATACTTTTATGACATTTTAAAGAGCATTTTATTGAACATTTTTGCTATGTTTGAGGTCATCAAAATACGCCCCTATTACCATCATTATCATCATTACGGCCATTACTCTCCAATTTCGCGACTAAAGACACTAGATGGCTGTATAAAATAAAATCCCATCCAAATTGCAACCAGCTTCCTACGAATCAATAAATCTAAATATTGTCGTTATCTCTACAATACGTAGGTCATAATGTAGGCTATTCGTACAAAAACGATTTCTTTTGAAGGATCTGAGAGTTTGGATAAGTTCTTACATAAAATAAGCAAAACAAATTCCAGAGTTCCGATACCTGTCAGGACGACCTACGATTTTATGCCTTCATATTCGGCTGATTTCCCTACTTTAGTACGTAAGATTGGCACGTAAACATTATTTATTATTCAGTCCGGAATAACAATATTATGTTACCTTATTGCCATTATATTATTATTATAACTATTATTATTATTATAACTATTATTATTACTACTATTATTACCATTATTATCATTAGCATCATTATCGTTAATATCATTGTCGTCATTGTCATCATCATCATCATCATCATCATTAACATATTCATAACATCTCAGACTCGCAAGTTGTTTTTCCCGAGCCCCAGCGCTGTAAGCAGCTCGCTTTGGGTCTAAGCGACCGAACGACGGCTGGCCGGCTCGCGCGCTCCCGTGACGGCGGGAAACAAGCGTAGAGGAAACGACCTCCTGCGGTTCATGGAAGCAATTACCCCCAACACGCCGGGCCACGAACAACGCCAACGGACGCTGCACGGACGCCGCACGGACGCCGCACGGACGCTGCACGGACGCTGTACGGACGCGGAGACACGGGCGCGGGGAAAACTGGGGGAATCGTACGGAATCTGTCGGCAACGGGATTAAGAAATATACCAAGTGCGAGTGATGAAAGGAGGAACTGTTCGTGGGTAGTAAAGATAGTCACGCGTGTCACAAAACATGTCGAAGGAGGGGAATTGTAGGCAATAGCCTAACGAAAGTTAGCAAAAAGCACACAGTGTCTATATTATTATTATTATTATTATTATTATTATTATTATTATTATTATTGGCGTATAGGCTATTACTGACCACGCTACACGATTAACGTGTGTAATTATTTCAGGATTAGCTTTTCAGCTCTATCTCTCTGTACGACAAAGTTGTTATGCCTTGAAGTGTGAATTATAAGATGATAGGATATAATAATATGAAGATAGGGGTGAACGGACAATCACAATTACGGCCATGTCTACGCAAAACTCGAACCTGCAGTCTCCTCGACGCAGGCGACGGCTGCAGCAATCGTCTGCGTCATGGGACCGACTGTAGTAGTAATAATAACTATAATAATATTTCGGCTAACATACCACAAAGTTCATTTAATGTTTACGGGGCTCGCACTTTGTCCCGTGTAATCCGAATATTCGTCATACGCGTTGCAGACATTTTTTCTCAACTGTCACTCGTTTTACAAACGATGTTAATAGCGTCGATTGTTTTCAGCACCGATGTTTGTATTTCGTGTGATGAAAGGAGGAACGTACGTATTTCGATCATCCATGTTTAGACGCATCGATGTTTTAATTTTGAGCTGCGATATTTGGAAACATCGACATTTTAATTTTGAGCATGGATATTTAGAATCATGGATGTTTTCTTGGCAATGTCGCATCCCTAGTTCGAAGAAGCTCGCCAACGCGATTGGCGGAAGGCCGCGTGTGCGCGTGCAACAGCGTGTGCCAGCCGCCGCGCGTGATGAGCGGAAAAGCGCGACCTCATGTTCGATCGGAAGCGCGCGCGCGAAGGAGAGCTGTGGGCGGCGGCGGCGGGGGGGGGGGCGGGGGCGGGAAGCCGATTCATCGTGGCCGGAAGGCCGGCGCGGAGAGCAAGCTCTGATTCGCAAGCGCGCAAGCTTTTTCGCGGTCCGTGGCCTCGGGCGGCCGAGGAAGAGCGGGCACGTGGCGGGACGTCGAAGAAGAGTTTACGTTCTTTGGTTGGGCGGTTGGTGAAGGTGGAGTGGAGGCGGTGAGGAGGAAGCAGTTGGTGAGAAGAAGATGGATTGAGGTAGCGGTCGATGACAGAGTTGGAGGCGAAATAAAAAGACGAAAACCTAGGATGGGATGCCATATGCCCAAATTATTTATTTCAATACTTTCGATATCTTAGAATCCATCATTCATTACTTTTCGCTCATCGTACGTCCAAACTGCTGATTGTTGCTGTGCTTGCAGTTCTGCCAAAACTAAATCGTAACTTAGCTTTACTTTATTGTTGCACATGGACTGCTATATTTATTTCATTTTTAAATGCCTAAACAATTCACCGCAAAATACAAGGTATCTAAACGTTTAGGGAAAATTAAAGGTATTTTTCAGCGGTCGATTTAGAACTTAAAAGCACCACGACATTGTCATAAATCGCAGGAAATTTATAGTTATGCTGCGAAACCTTTCTTATTCGTAATCACAAACTTTCGTGGTTGCGTGAAAGTACGTTTACATTTACTTACATTTAGTACAACACTAGGAGTACGTGTTAACTAAGGCCTGCATATAGTGAGTAGTCAGAGTTATTTCTGACGACGGCAGGGTTTAAAGTTCGGAAGTAGGTAGGTGTTAGATGAGACATTTTATCTCGCGTCTACAGTATTATTGCATTACGGGAAGTGCAGTATTGAGAAAGAAATTCGCGAATTCCCCCCTGATATTGGAGTCAATGTTACAAATATCAAAACATATTTTAAAAGTAATTCAAATTTGAGAAAATGAAAAACAATGTACAAACAATAAATTTTCCTTCATTTTTCACTTCAAAACCTGTGGATTTCATTCCAAATTTTGGGACAAACTGGCTCGAAAACCCCAGCATCCGAGGTCCAAAACCAACTTCACTAACCATTGAAACCAATTGTCACTAAACTCCGTTTAAAACTTAAGGAGAGTTGATAGTGGTCAGCTGGGCCAGGGTATTCGAATCAGGAGCTTCAATATCCAGCTTTAAGTGTTAACAGGGCCCCCGATTGCATCATCGTGCCCAGTTGATCAAAAGTCCACTCGTCCCGTAGGAGTATGCACATACTCCGATTAAAACGCAAAATGAATTGACAACGCTCAGCTGGAAATAGGGAGCTTTAATGTCGAACATTTAAGATGTAACGGAGCCCCGATTAGATCTCCGCGCCCAGCTGATCGAAGTCGATTCGCCCTGCGTTTTAACCGGCGTACAGCTCCCGCGCGACCCCGTCACACACGGCGCGCGCGGTTGCAAGGGCATCTGCAATGCAAAGTCCCGTCCCACGCCGCAGTGACACACGCGCGGCGCGAACCCACCTTTGCGCGGGCGGCGGCGGCGCGTGGGCGGGCGGCCGGGGGCGGCGCCGGGGGCGGCCAGTCTTCGAGGAACGCCGTGGGGTGGCCGTCCACGTACACCCACACGCCGCCGCCCGGCGGGCGGGGGGCGCGGGGGGCCGGCGGTGGGCCGCAGGCTGCGGGGTGATGCGTTGCCGCAAACGGGCATCTGACTCAGGCCCCGCCGGCCGCGGGGAGGGCGCTGGATCAGGAGTGCGGCCGCGGGAGCCGGCGGCCGGGGCGGGGGCGGCGGCCTGAACCGGATGCGACGGCGCTGCGTCGCTGCGCGTCGTCGGTGACGGAGAAGATGTGCGAGTCTTCGATGGCATCGTAGCAGTTCGGTCGTTCGTTGCCTGCTGATTCTGCGGGCGGTTTTACACGATTCAGCCTTTCGTTTCAATTGCAAAGTCTTCCGGCGATTCCACTGGCGGATTAACGCGATTCGGTCGCTCGCTTCAATTGCAAAGTCTTCCTGAGATTTTATTAGCGGTTTCACCTGATCTATCTCAAGAGATTTAAGTTCAATTGAGAGATTTTCGCGTCTTTCGCTGATTGACGGCGTTGTCGATTGTCGGGCGTTCACTTCGTAATTTTGTCGCGCCGGCTTCAACTGTCGGTTGCAAGGTTGTTAGTATGAGCTCAATTAAAAGATGCTTGCGTCGTCGGATATTCGAAGATCAACATCGAAGCTCTGTCACTCACTTCGACCGGAACTTCTAACAGGTGTGGTACTGGCGGTGTACACAATTCAATTATTATTAGCGCGGTCGTTCACTTCGAAACTCCTGAGTTATCTTCCACTGGCGGTTACACGGTCATTACGTTGAGTTCAATTGACTCATCTTCACGTCTGACTGATGGTGTTTTCGCAGCTTCGTCGCTCGCTTCTTACGAAACTTCGCCGGTTGCTTGACAGTGCGGATTCACGCGATCTGATTCAATTGAATCGAGTTCAATTGAGAGATCTTGGCACCATCCGCTGATCAATGGGGTTGTGCATAGCAAACGCACGCACGATATTCCACTTCACTTGTAAGATTCTTTTCTCACGATTCAAATGCTGTTGTGTGGCTTTTCGACACAAAAAAGCGACATTCAGCACTTTTCACGATGCCTGAGAGTTTACACTCAAGTTAACATACTTAGTTCGTTGGGATTATATTGTTTCAGTTATAACTCTTCAATAATGTTTAACTTAGTATTTACCACAGGCACCTCTGGATTTTCAAGATACACCCAATTCTTACGTGGGCTATTAAGCAGCGAGTTTTTACGATCGAAGTTAGAATTAAGCAAATATTCCGATTTGGTTAAGCACCAACAATTTCTTTTAATCCGTGAAACCGACGCTCGTCATAGAAACAGTCCAAGAATAAACTATCCATTGCTTTCACATCGCTCGCCAGCCGAGGCTCACTTTGAAACATCGTGCATGAACTCCACGACAGCCGGTGACGTGCTCCTCCGAAGAAGTCTCCCGTTCTCAGAATGTCTCCAGCAGAATTCTCGAGATGCTTCTGCGCGTGTTTCTTGAAGAAGGTTCCCTACGCGCCACGCAAAATTCCGCCCTTCCTTTCCGTGTTAAAACAGGCGCGGGCGCAGGAAAGAATCTTTAATTGCTTCCTGGCGTGTTCTCAGAAAAGAACGCGCTTTCGCGTAGCAGTGTTTACTCCGTGCTGCAAGGAGTCGCACACTTTCATCGCTCACGTCGTAAAAATAAAAAGGGTTCACAGAACTAAAAACGTCTTCAGGGAAGTTTTAATTCAAAAGTAATTCCCTGTGAAGATTCTTCCAGGTGTACAGTCACTTAAACAATAGTCTTGGGGACACCGCTTGGAACGTAATCGTTTGTAATACACCACTTACGGTTTTTTCCACCGCATACTGTTTCATGAAATTTGGTTTCTTCTATATTAGATATTCACCTGTAAGTATCATTATTTTAAACAATAAGTTTGAAAACTTATTTCACAAAGTATGGAGGACAATAATTTTCTTTACTGTGTATGCAACTCAAAACCCTCAAGAATATTTCTACTTGTATCTCTCTCAATAGTAATCGATTGTACGAAATCAAATTTGCAACTTATATAGTTGGATTTTTATAATTTCAGTAACAATTAAAAGAAACAAATATCAAATATAATACTGTGAGATTCAGATGTTTAAACGAAACATGCGAGGTATGTTAAATACGAATTACAATCATTAATTAATTACTGTAGGTGATTATTATTTGTGCCCAAAGTGTTATTCCTTGTAATGTAAGATGATTGTTAAAATGAGAGATTTCGCGTACGTTGCCGCGAGCCTTTAAACGGGTCTTTCTAAACCAAGTACATATTACCCGTCCTGCAACTAGCGGATTTTCGACCAACTAGTGTGTAGCTTTAAGACGCAGTGATCAAGGAGGATTGCTGAGCCGAAGAAAGGAGACTGACACCAAAGAACCTGAAGCCAATCACATGCAGATGTGGACTAAGAGGTTAACGCGTTGATTCATAATAGTTGAATAAAATGTCTCCACCAGAGATGAAAAGAGGGCTCCTCAAAGCGATTTCGTAACGTTTGGCGCAGCTTGAAAGCGGGCGAAGTTTAAACACGTTGAAAGTCAATTATCCAACGTATTATTGTTACCCTACCTAGCGAGTAAAAAATTACACATCTTGAATTGTCAACGGATCCATGAATCATCAGACCTACGCGACTTGAAAAAAAAACAGCCTCTTTTCGTAAGAAAGAAATGCTACGGCACTGCCGTCAACTGAAGGTGGCCAGTTCTTTTTCCAACTAGCCGCCATCGCACATCGCGGAAAGTATCGGAGAAGAGGCAGTAGATACTTGTGAGTATTTAGTGTTTCCAAGCACTTCGGGCCTCAAGGTCGTCTGGCCCGTAAGAGTAGTGCAAGTTATACTCCGGGAGAAGGCGACGTTCCTTACGCGGTGGATTTTTTAACATTTATTTCATTGGTGTTTCCGGGTACTATGGTCATTAGTATCGATTGTGTCGTGAATGTTTCATTGCGGGAGGTGGCAGAGGTCCTCCCCAGACGCATAGTGAGACCCAGCTTCGACAGACACGCCGCACTGAGGCGGATTCATCCTCCAGGCTGTCTTTCCACAGCGAGACAGCGCCCTCTCCCCACTGGGATAAGCCATAAGCTCTTGACTGGTTTTACGTCATGTATGGTAGAATAAAGGAAATAAGTTCACTGCACGCGGTCCGTGGACAGTGTTTAGGTACTGTATCTGCATGAGCCTGGTGTTCATAGGAGAAACCACGAGAAACTACCGATCAGAGCAGAATCTAGCCGGCCGCTAGAATCTCCTCCTGCATATAGCTCCTGCGTATCCTGCGACCGCGGCTGCATATAGAAAATGCTGACAGTGACTGGGGTTCGAGCCTAGAACCTGCCGGGCCCAGAGACAGCACTGACATCCGTTGATGCCCTGAGCCACCTCCCCCGTGTCGGCGCCATGCAGTGCCCCCAGCGGCGTCTCCCGGAAGCGTCGTAAAGCGGAGCGTCGCAAGAAGGCTGTCGCCTCCGCCTCCGCGTCCGCGCCGGCCACTTAGGGCATTCCTCGGGGGATCAGCTGGGGACTGCAGCACCCGGGCGACGACCAGCTGGAGGAGCGGGGCGGGCAGGGGGCGGAACGGCTAGCGCGCACGCCTTCCGTCGCGGGGGCCTCGGGTTCGAGGCTCTGTCAACCCATGTGGAAGGTTCGACGAATCCCTTACCCCGCCCGGCACTACGTACACTTTTTATCATCCGTAAATTGGGAGGGGGCGACCCACACTCTCTCATGTTTCCTCCCGTCCTCCCCCCCCCTCACTCTCCTCGTTCGCCAGGTCGAGTCCCTGTCTATGAAGGGCCTTCTGAGCTAGTTCCTCGGTTACCGCCTAGGCGCCGCTGTGATCCTTTGTGGCATAATGGGGGTAGGGAATGATTAATGGAGCATGCCGGTAGACTGCGAATTGACGGAGAAAACGAGAGAACCCAGAGAAAGCCTGCCGCGAACCCGCTTTGTCCACCAAAAATTCCACTCGGGTCCCTAACCGGCCACCAACGGTGGACTAGCCAGGACGCCAAGGGTTGCTCCACCATGTGGAATTTGTGCTGTTCGCAGGGGGCTCAAGGTAGGTTTTCTCGGGGTTCTCCCGTGTTTCCTGAGGTTCCACTTAGAGCTTGTCTTGGCTGGGGGCCGTGCCCCCGCTGGGGGCGATACCTAACGAAAATCTGGAGGGAAAAACCATGCAAGCCGACCTGTAGGATCTAACCACGCAACGCGGAAAGAACATGGCTATCTCCAATAATAAAAAAGTACTACACTTACGGGACAAACGACCCTAGCTGATGACACGTCCAGACATACGAAATTATTAATTCACCATGCTTCTTGAACATTTACATCAATATTATCGCGATCCCGATCCGATTCCATATATATATATATATATATATATATATATATATATATATATATATATATACCCATTAGACGATGCAAAAGGGTCTTCATGGCCTGAGAAGTTAAAGGGATTATCACAAAAAATACGTAAATAAATAAATGACCGGAGTAATGACACGAATTGACACGAATCTATACCGAACTGAGATTGAATGCCTTCCACAAAACTTCGACTTCCTAGCTTTTGGACAGACAAAAAATACACACATTTCTTGCAAGAAAGCACACGTATTAACAAAAATAAACCAACAACGTAAGAAATTGGTAAAGGAGCTCCCAAAAATTTCTGTCCGAATACAACCCCCGCTTGCTTTAGACTACCCGATATTTTCTCAACAGCGACAGTTCGCTTAGACGGCCCGCTTAGATGGTTCGCTTAGATAGTTTGCTTAGACCGTTCGCTTAGACGGTCCGCTTAGATAGCTCTACAGCGCATGCGCAGTCTGGCTCCTCATGTGTCTCGCTCGTCCAGTAACGGTCGTCGGGTTCCCTGGTACGTCTCGCGACCTATAAACTCGAGCGTTTAACGCAAAGCGATTACTAACGGGGGCTTAAAACTCCCTATATTTACGAAAGCCAGTCGCAGGTGGACGATCGCGATATACCGACGCCTTCCAGCACAACCGCGCCAACGGGAACGCCGGCCAAGGAGCCATAAATTCCGTCGCCGCGGGTTAACGTCCCTCGCGAGATGATGAGATGATTCTCGGCTCCTGCATCGCGACGCCGGGGTGAAGATAGTTCGGGAAATCGCCGCGAGGCGTCAGCTGAGTGAGATGGGCGGGAGCGGCGGCCGACTCGTTCATCACCCGCCTTCATTTCCGCAGCGACCGCGAGCGCCGAGATTCGTTCATCACCACGACATGCCGACGACGGGAAATTGTAATTCACGGATGCTTATATGACGACGTCGTTCCATCATAACGCGTATTTATTTTCACGAAACGCTTTTGCCAATGGCACCCCCAACATCAGCGGTTTGATATAACTGTGAGCCAGGTAAATCAACATCAGCAACACAATTCAGAAGACGAAAACCGTCTGTATTATAGTTATTGGGAACTTTTAACAATGAGTGGGGAACATTAAACTCTATATATAAACCATAATCGATTTGCGTCACGATATTTTTTTCGAAATTATCAATGACATTTCAATAATTATATGTTTATTAGAATTAAAATACTATTAAAAACATTAGATGGAATGTATCGATGATTCTAATTCATAGTCATCAATGTTGTATTACTACTTTATCAGGCACTTAGTATTAGCTTGGTAGTTTACCAATCTCTAGAATATGAAGCAAAATATAGCTGTAAAACATGTTGCATAAATATTTTATGGAAGCTGTAAAACATGTTACATAAATTATTTTATGGAACCAACATCGAGATCATCACATTTCGTACCTTCGCAAAAGCACGCCTGAAAAATGTTCATTTCTTCAGGGTCAAGGTTAGTTCCTCGTCAGACACGCATTGGCTCTCTCCGGACGGAAACACGAGCGATCCTCAGGGCGGGATGACGCGAGGGAAATTCCGAGATCAACAGCCTGTCCATTAGCCGCTGATGATTCCATTCGGTAACATGTCAGACCGTGCGGTGAAAAACGGAACGATAAAACTATCTAATGAAATGCAGTAAACATGAAATTACTGTCATAAAATAATAATAATAATAATAATAATAATAATAATATTAATGAACAAAAAACAACATTAATAACGCAAAAGGAATTGATGATTCAGAATGAAAAATGAACAACGCACGGAATTTGTTGCACCAGTTTAGAAATACTATGGGTGATTAAGCATAACAAATCACATGCTCATTTGCCAATTTATTAGGAAATAGCCTCAAAAATGTACATGATGTACATAGTGTTATTATTTCGAATATCATTAATTCCCAGTTTCCCTATTAACTTCGCCTGTGGTAATTTACTTCCATGACTTCAACCCGTTCACCGAAAGCTTTTCAAGAGCGTCCACGTAGCCACTTCGCGTTAGTCACCTATTGCTCACGGCCGATGCAGCAACCGCCGCGGCGCCAGGAGGCGGCGCGCTGCCGTAGTCGCCCCTTCCGCAGGAGCCGCCAGGCGGCGTGGGCGACGCGGCGGAGCGCGCGAGAGGGACGCGGGGGCAAAGGTTAAGAGGATGGTGACGGCGTAGGAGGGGGAGGGGGAGGAAAAGACGCGGAGGAGGCCGCGGCAAGGAGAGTGCAGTGGCGAAGGAAGACGATGGTGAAGGCGGACGAAGACGATGG
>BOPP01000054.1:3411165-3426298 GCA_017312745.1 Gryllus bimaculatus
CTGTTCCACCCCGTCCCGCCCAGTCTCGCCCACCGCAGCCCCGCTTCAACCTGCCTCGCTTCGCTCCGTCCAACTCCTCTCCCGCTACGCCATACTCCGTCCCGTTCCGGACTCTGTATTCGGCCCCGAATCACAAATTTACAAGTTTTCTCTCGCCCCATCCTTCTACACTCCACACCACTCTTCCCCGCTTCAGCACGTCCTGCATCGCTCCGCTTCATTCCACTCAGCTCTTTCCCTTGACAATCACAACCAGCTCTTCCCCGCTTCACGCTGCTCTTCTCAACTGACCCAGCTGCGCCCCAGCTACAGCTACCACCCCTACCAGCTACAGCCATCTCCGCTCCATCCTTCACCTCGTTCCACCTTAACTCTTCCCTGATACGACCCGTTCCAAATATTTCCGTTCCACTGGACTTTTCCTTCTTCCTCCCCGCGTGTCCCCACACTTACTCTTCTTCGATCCGCACTCCTCCGTTCCTCCACATCCCACCCCAATCTTCCCCGCTTTGACTAACCATTCCACCCCAATCATCCCCGCTTTATCTCTAGCCTTCCAACCCTACTATTCCTTGTTTTGACCCTAACCATCGCACGCCAATCTCCCCCGCTTTGACCCTATCCTTCCCAGCCTTCTCTTCTCCACTTTGACACTAACCATCCCACCCCACCCTTCCGCACTTTGACCCTATCCTGCCCATCCCCACTGTTCCCCGCTTCAATCCACTCCATCCTACGATTATCATACTTTTCCCCGGCCCCTCTCCCCCTCTTGCTGTTCCAACCCTCTCCACCCCAGCCCTCCCTCTCCGCAGCAGCTACAGGGACCTCCAAGCATGCCCCGCCCCCTCCCCACCTGCGGCCTGCGGCCCCGCGTACCTCAACGCCCCTGTAGCTGCTGCTGCTGCTGTCGGCGGTCGTAGCCTTTTTGTGAAAGTCGGCTGCGAGTCCGAGCCCGCGCCCGCGCCCGCGGTTCCATTGAGTGGTGACGTAGGCCGGCGGGTATTCTCCGCGTGGCGCCGCCATTTCACCGCCGCTCCTTTGTGAACGGCGTCGCGGCGCCGTGGGCAGCTGCCGCGCCCCCCTCCCTTATCAGAGCTCCTCCCCTATCAGAGCTCCTCCCCTATCAGAGCTCCTCCCCTATCAGAGCCCCTTTCCTCTCAGAGCTCCTCCCCTATCAGAGCCCCTTTCCTCTCAGGGCTCCTCCCCTATCAGAGCCCCTTTCCTCTCAGAGCTCCTCCCCTATCAAAGCCCCTCCCTCGTGAGCTCGCACCTAAAGGCATATTATTATTATTATTATTATTATTATATTATAATTATATTATCATTTTTATCATTATTACTATTAAATGAGACTACAGGTATTTTATTTCGCGGTGAGTGCCATACTCAATAGTTCCTTTAAATTACAGGGCGAAGACAAGTTTTTCGCTGTTACAGTATATTCAAGTTGAATTTCTTATGTGCCACAAGCCCGCACCACCATATCATCTTGCCCCACCCTCTGGGCTCTCTCCCCCACGGGTTGTTCTTTATCATTCGATTGTTGCAAATCATTCACGCGCTTTCTGTGTTCGTCGCGAGCCATGGAAGACGGTCGGCTGGCCTCCCCGACGAGATGACAGGGATACAGTTTGGACGTGGACACAGAGTGGTTACGCCAGCGCGGTGGCTTGGCCGGGGCGAGAACCGCCGGTCGTCGGGTAGGCGGCGTCCCTGGTGACGCCTAGGCGTGACGTCACCTTCATCCCACACCCCACTGCGAGTTCCCCGAGCGCTGCCGGCGAAAGGCTAAGGCCGAGTCACGTGACCGCGGCTCCGTCCAGTTTCTCTAGGAATGGAATTTGTTACAGATTAATGGACGGTACCGTAATGCAGGCGTGGTGCCTTTTTAAGTGCCGTAAATCTAGCCATGTAGGTTAAAATCGCTTTATTCACTCGTGATCACAGAAACTGAGGAGGTAAGAATTCCGTGTACTAGTATAGGGGTCGCCAATTAAACAAGAACAGACGTGCAACGACTTTTTCTAGACAAAATGATATATCAACGCCAATGCTTTTGAATCAAAATACTACATGGCCCCCAAACCAGGGATGTTTTTAAAAGTAGTTTAGTAACTACTTCTAAACTACTAACTACTTCTAACAAAACTTCTAACACGCATGTTTGGGCGGGGGAGAATGTACTGCACATGTGTTGTCCGCCTAAATTTGTGCGAAATACGATAAATGAAGTAGGAACTACCATGGTCATATCTCAGAGGAGACTGTCTGCTCGATAAAGGCAGTATAAACAACGTTCTCTTCGTTGTAATGCACTAACTGACAGTAACAACAGTTATTTTTTCTTTTTTAACTTTTACAAAATTGTGATAATGGAACTTCAGTCACAAACAAAACATCGATTCCCAACAATAGAGGTTTTTATCAGTGGTGCACTCAAGGTGCTCATGATGCTTTAGCTCCCCTTGATGCATGAAATATGTGTGACAGGAAGCCAATGAAGCATACTCAAATATATAGCTTTTACTAGTTTTTTTTCACTAACACTAAAAATGTATGTTATAAATACGAACTATTAGTCATCAAATAAAAATAAGTTTTATATTCGGCATAAAATGAAAACTCTCCAGGAGAAAATCAAGTCGGCTACACACTACTCCTTTACCCCTCCTTCTCCAAGAAAAATTCTCATTGCGCCTTAGTGGTATTAAACATGGGTGTTAATAAATCTGTGGTCACGGGCAAAAGTTCTTGCCAACACAAACAAAGGTTAGATTATTGAGGCAACGTTTGTAGTCGGTTGTTATACTAAAATACAATATAGATACTTGCAGTTTCAGTTCTTAACCCAATTTCGCCGAAAATCGACTTAAGAACTTTTACTCCTGACCACATAAACGGAAATTTAAATAGGATAACGTAGGCCGTGCCAGCCCCGTCAAGCACAGGCGCGCAAAAACACGTGACATTTGCCCTGTGTTCAGCGGGAGGGGAGGGGGCCTTGCAGACGCAGTTAAAGCGAGGCGGCCAGCGAAAGAACGCACGCGTGTGTGTGTGCGAGTGTCAATCACGCACCAACGCGCTGTGGCGACACCCGCGTAGCACGAACTCAATGTTTCTTATAGAAACGTGGACATCTGATCGCAACGAGTGGCTGGGGAGGCCGACTGGCGCGGCGCGACGCCACGCAACGCGGCGGGGTCCGCGCACCTGCGAGCGGCCGGCGGCGGCGGCGGCGCGGACCCCCACCGGAGCCCCGCAGGGCGCGGTCCGTTGACAACCCCCCACCCCACCCACTCGCCACGCCGCTCCGCGCCGCGCCGCCGGCCTTGGAGCTCTAGCCGCAAAACTCGTGCCGGAACGCGCACTGCCATTGCCGCCGCCGCCACCGCGTGTGAATCATATGTACGCGGCGCGCGGCCGCGCTCCCGACGCCGCGACTGGCCGCCACCTGGCCGCGTGACCGTCGACGCGAGCACGGGAGGGGAAGGGAGTGCAGGGGAGGGGAGGGGACAAAGTCAGGTGACAGGTCGACGAAAGGAACAGAGGAGACGAATAGAGAAAGTCAGGGAACACAGAGTAGAGAAGAATGAACGAGGAGCAGAGAAGAATGAACGAGGAGCAGAGAAGAATGAACGAGGAGCAGAGAAGAATGAACGAAGGAGCAGAGAAGAATGAACGAAGGAGCAGAGAAGAATGAACGAAGGAGCAGAGAAGAATGAACGAGGAACAGAGAAGAATGAACGAGGAGCAGAGAAGAATGAACGAGGAGCAGAAAAGAATGAACGAGGAGCAGAGAAGAATGAACGAGGAGCACAGAGATAAAATTGTCATAAGTATCTAATTTTCTATTATTGTTTTGCTGACGATAGATAAACGTTTTATTTTCATTATAACATTTGAATATTTATTCTTCATATTTAATACAATTGGCGCGATTTTTTTAAACATGCATGTCATGCCTTCACGCCAACAAGTTCCTTTTTTAGTTCAGTCTCATGACAACGTATTTTGTACCACAATATGGCAACACGTCATCGCTGTACTCCGTTCTTCAGGAGACATGGTAGACTATAGTAATGGCCAAGGATGCGAGGAAAGAGGGTGAGGAAATCAGAAGTTGGGAAGGGAGGGGTTACAAGATGGTCAAGAAGAACAGAACAGATGGAAGATGTAAAAATAAACTATGAATTAAAGGGAGAAAGACGATGCAAAGAAAGTGCTGAAAAACAACAGCAAAAAGAAAAGGAGAACTAGGGAATTGCTGAAAATCATTATTGTATCTCCAAACAGAACTGAATATTAATTCAGATAATGGAGTGACGGGCAAAAGCCTCAACACTCTGAGAAAATCAGCGGGCAACTCATAATTTCGCCCGCAAAGGAAGAAATCTGACAGATCTAATTAAGAAAAAAATAATAATAAAGAAACAGGTTCAAATCGCCAAGTCGGCCGCGTTCAGCTGGAGAATGACCGGGGCGGTTTGCTAGAAGGTTGAGGTGGGGCATGAGGCACCTAGGCTGCACCTGCGAAACCAGAGCACGGCAGGGTAGGGGTGGGGTGGGTTGTGCTGGAGATGAGGATGACAGTGTATGCACATTGAAGAAAAAAACAAAAACAAATGCAGGGCTTGTTACACAACACCCGAGATCCTTCTTCCATAACACAAGCAATGCGATTCGTAGATCTTGTATAATTATATAAAAGTGTGACCGGTTAACTTAGATAAATTAATTGACAAGTGAAAGTATTATCAGAAAATCATTACCAGTAGTTTGATTATTTTTTATACGTACTTTATGTATATGTTCAGTCTATTTCTTTTTTGGAATTGAATTATCAGGGTTAAACACGTGATTTCCTCTAACTCATATTCAATACTTTCTCGCAAAACCAGATGAGAATGAGAAAGTTTTCATTTTCGGCCAACAATTAAATATTAACGCTGAATACAACGGAATCTTTGATGGTACAACAGGTTACAGGTTGCTGCAGAACACTGAATATCTTAAAACCGAAAGAGCCATTATTTAGAAGCCAGTATTTAAAAGCAAAGTATTTCTTACTTTGCCGTATCATCGAAATCCTAACAAAATGTGATAACCAACTCACAAAAAGAAAAACATAATTAAGCGCTTCCCTATAATAAAAATTTATCTTAAAGTTTGTTTTTCAGGCCCCCACCCATTTTTATCGATTCTGACAGTACGTTAAGCAAAGTGCACAGTTTGCGAAAAGGGTAGTACAAACGCGATGAATTAGAGAATCGAAGCATTTTCCGTTGTGTGTTTTCGTCTTGCGAACAGTGTTTGCGATCACTTTGTTGTCTCTCTAGTGGAAAGAGCCCCAGCGAAGCAAGTGCAGACACTCGTATGGCGAGAGGTGGGCAAATGGTCGCGTCGAGTGTGACTGCAGAGCTGCTCAGGAGTTCATTCGCCCAATACAAGCAAACTCGCTCGACACCCAAGTACCCTCAACCGACTTCCTGACGTCGATAGCTCTGCAATCGCTTAAACGATTAAATTTACTGTTTGGCTTAGGATGGATGTTACAGCGATAAAGGGAAACATGGAAGCCTGAAGGATAACGACCTTCGCTGCGCCGTTACGCAATAAAAAGCTAGAAAATAAATCATACTGATTTTCTTAAACGAGGAGCCATGCGCAAGTTGTCATCAGAAAAACTAGGAATAAATATACGAAAACAATGTTTCCGTACCTCAAATTGTTACGAATTATAAATCAAAACGTTTTAAGTGGAAAAAACTTGCTCAAAATAATTATTTACTTTCTTCAACAAATGTTAATAGCTTTTAAACCATACGAGGTTGTCCTTGATGTTTATTAAGTTCATGTTACTACACATTACTCGTAGGCACAACGATTAACGCCTCATATATTCATGCCTTTTATTCTATCGAAACCGTTGCTCAGCAATGTCCCTGACTGGGAGCCCTTACAGTGACAGGATTTTCGAAACTAGCTAGATAGCTAGGTCGAATTCAACTGCTGTCTAAAATTCTAGCGGTTGGCTGCTCTAATCGGGGTTTTCCGTCGTTTCCCCGTTCAACACCAGGCGAATGCCGGAGAAATACCCGTACAAACGGGCGACGCACCGCGCGCGATCTTTCCTTCCCCTTCCTTGTCCCATCCTCACACCGTGTGCACACACACGTACACTTACATTCGCTACACTACCGATCACTACATTCCGGGAGCTTAGAAAGCCGCTTATAGATAGCTAATAGCGCTTGTCCGGGCTGAGGCGGTGCCGCGCTGGTGGGAGATACCTGGCGGGGGAAGATCCCACTTGCCGACATGTAGGTCGGCGCCGGATCTCGTCATCCAACATCACCATCACGTCCCACGATAAACAGTGGGACTACACTTACGGGAACGACCTTACTGGTCGACGCACTCGGATTCACTAATCAATTAATAAATCGAACCCTGCAGAGGGGCGTGGCCCCATCGAACGCTGACTGCGGCGGATGTGGCAGTTTGGGATCCGCCGGCGGCACTGAGCCGCGAACTAGGACGCGCCTCCTGCGTTGCGCAGCTCAGCTCTGAACTCGGCTCTCAACTCGGCTCTCAACTCGGCTCTCAACTCGGCTCTCAACTCGGCTCTCACTCGGCTCTCAACTCGCGGCTCTCAATCGGCTCTCAACTCGGCTCCAACTCGGCTCTCAACCGGCTCTCAACTCGGCTCTCAACTCGGGCTCTCACTCGGGCTCTCAACTCGGCTCTCACTCGGCTCTCAACTCGGCTCTCAACTCGGCTCACCCCTCAACTCGCTGCTCAACTCGGGCTCTCACTCGGCTCTCAACTCGGCTCTCACTCGGCTCTCAATCTCGGCTCTCACTCGGCTCTCAACTCGGCTCTCAACTCGGCTCTCAACTCGGCTCTCACTCGGCCTCTCAACTCGGCTCTGCACTCGGCTTCCTCAACTCGGGCTCTCAACCGGCTCTCAACTCGGCTCTCAACATCGGCTCTCAACATCGCTTCTCAACTCAGCTATCAACTCAGCTCTCAACTTCAGGCTCTCAACTCAGCTCTCAACTCAGCTCTCAAACTCAGCCTCAACTCAGCTCTCACTCAGCTCTCAACTCAGCTCTCAACTCCAGCTCTTAATCAGCTCTCACTCCAGCCTCACTCAGCTCTCAACTCAGCTCTCAACTCAGCTCTCAACCTCAGCTCTCAACTCAGCTTCTCAACTCAGCTCTACTCAGCCTCTCAACTCAGCTCTCACTCAGCTCTCAACTCAGGCTCTCAACTCAGTGCTCTCAACTCAGCTCTCAACTCAGCTCTCAACTCAGTCTCTCAACTCAGCTCTCAACCGCTCCACTCAGCTCACTCGCTCAACTCAAGCTCTCAACTCCAGCTCTCAACTCAGCTCTCAACTCAGCTCTCAACCAGCTCTCCCTCAGGCTCCTCAACTCAGCTCTGCACTCAGCTCTCAACTCAGCTCTCAACTCAGCTCTCACTCAGCTCTCAAGCTCAGCTCTCAACCTCAGCTCTCAACTCAGCTCTCAACTCAGCTCTCTCAACTCAGGCTCTCACTCGCTCTCAACTCAACGCTCTCACAACTCAGCTCTCAACTCAAGCTCTCACTCAAGCTTCTCAAACTCAGCTTCAACCCTCTCCACCAGCTCTCAACTCAGCTCTCAACTCAGCTCTCAACTCAGCTCTCAACTCAGCTTCTCAACTTCAGCTCATCAACTCAGCTCTCAATCTCAGCTCTCAACTCAGCTTCTCAACTCACTCTTCACTCAGCTCTCAATCAGCTCTCAACTCAGCTCTTCAAACTCAGCTCCTTCAACTCAGCTCTCACTCAGCTCTCAACTCAGCTCTATCACTCACTCAGCTCTCAACTCAACGCTCTCAAACTCAGCCCTCCGCTCTCAACTCAGCTTAACTCAGCTCTCCACTCAGCTCTCACTAGCTCTCAACTCAGCTTCTCAACTCAGTCTCTCAATCAGCTCTCAAAACTCAGCTCTCAACTCCGCTCTCAATCAGCTCTCACTGCAGCTCTCAACTCAGCTCTCAACTCAGCTCTCAACTCAGCTCTCAACTCAGCTCTCAACTCAGCTCTCAACTCAGCTCAACTCAGCGCGTTCCTCGGCCCCTGGGTGCCACACCTCCGCGCCCTAATGCTCTCCACACACCCTCCCGCCAACCGACTTGAAAAAAAAGTACGCTTGATAGATTATTTCGGGTTTCCGCGCGCGTCAGCTGCTAAGGTCATTCGTTCCGTAAGTATAGTACATTCTTCTCAGGACGTGAGTATAATCTTCACCACGCTCTGAATAATGAAATATGGCGGCGAGCAACACGTCAGCTAGCGGAGTTTTCCCACGCCAAGTATCTCCCACCAGCGAGCTTTCGTTGCTACTTTTTTTAAAATGATTTAATGAAAGTATTTAAATAAACGTCACCCTTCGGCTAGGTAATTGAAGAGACCGTTTCTTGTGAATGGAGCTCGATGGAATCACCACACATGCATATAATGAAGACGTTATTTCTGACGGAAAGGGACGAAACAGCGTTCCGATTTCTTGGGAACGAAATACGAGAAAAACTAAAAAAAGATTTTTAGTTCGACCACCTCTCGTAAACACAAAATTAATAATTTTCCTTTTAACTGTATAATTTGTACGAATGCAATAAAATCACTAAAAAACAATAAAATATAATTGGAAACTCTTAATTTTTATTGTACCATTATTAGTAATTAATTTTTAATTAATTATATTACAAATATATAACTATTTCTATTCAATAAGTTAACTTAAGGTGCGTTTCGAGACCAAAAATTTTATAATTCAAGCATTGCATATAATTATGATCACATACATCGTTAGTAATCAAGGAAGGCAAAAGATTATTTCGTGTCCAACGCCTCGCTATTATCATTTGGTCGCCAACGAACCATGTGCCAGAAAGAAAGCGCATTCATTACACACTCAGCGTCATTCCAGACATTCGCAATGTGCTCGCGAACCGTCAGTTCGGCAGCACTATTTTTGCTAGAGGCGGCAGATTTTACGGCACAACGTCGGGCCACCACGCGCCTCTTCTACCGACGACGGGGGCGCTCACCTCGTCGAGAACGCGCCCGCAGCGCAGACATAACCTGGCCGCAGCTGCGCATATGGCTGGCAGCGCGTGGCCGACCTCCCGTTTTCACAGTCATCTTCGGGCCAACCGTCGCCACGGGAAATTCCTGCGCCGGCCAGCGTAATTCCACACAGGAGACGGCGGCCTACTTACTTATCCATTTCTTCACCGGCTCGCTCGCCTGCGCGATGGCGGGCGCGTGTGGCATACCTTCGCAAGCAACATCGACACACCCTCGTAGGGGAGCCAACACGATTACGTGGCGCTTGAACAGCATGGAGGAAGAAACGTACCGCCTTAAAATGTGAAGTTGGAGTAGTTGTTTGAATAGGAGAAAATGAACGAAGCATGCAGCGCCAATGAATTCTCCGGCACTGGTATGATTACAGAATCATTAACTGCAAGGTCATAGGGTTCGACTCCCGACGACGGCGTGGAGTTCCCATCCATGCTACAATGTCGGGGGGGGGGGAATTCAGCCACTATTTGGAGGAGAAAACTTCCGGCCGGCTGCTGTGATCGATAGTTGTCAATGGTTTCTCCGATTACTATCAGGCGAATGCCAGAGCAGTACCTTAACAAAGGGCCACGGACGGCGCGCGATTCTTCCTTCATCACTGCCGCCTTGCGTCTTCTTAGAACCGCACTTATAGTAATATTCACCACACACGTTGGCACATTAGTCGGGAGCTTAGAGCTTGAGCCAGCACGGGCAGAGCCTCGCTTGGAGGGGGGAAGGATACCCGAAAGGAGAAACCCTACAAGTCACCGAATCTCATGTTCCAGCGCGGCAGAACACCACCACATCATGGGATATAACAGTCACTACACTTAAGGGACTAGTTAATGAAGTACCTGACGCACTGAGAAAAAGTAAATACTAAAAAGTAAACGTTAAATAAATATATAACATGAAGTAAATTGTCTCGTAGTCTGTTTTATAAAGATGAAGAAACTTACAAGAGGGTAAACAGTGATTGGACCGATCCGGCGCTACCTCGTCTTCTAGCCGGGGAGCGGACGTGCGCGCCCCGGGACCGCACGCAAGATCGCCCGGGGCGGCGCGAGGGCGCGCCGCTGCCCCGCCCCTCGCCGCGTCCCGTCTAATTGAGCCGTCGGGTCAGAGCGTTTCCCTTGTCGCAATTTCCTCCCACCAGCGCCGTCTAATGGACGCGGCCGCCCCGGCCCAGCCTGGCCCCCGCCGCACGCAGCCCCCGCGCATGCGCAGCAGCCCGCACACGCCATAAAACGCTACCCCGGAACTGAAACGAAGGTGGAGGAAAGACAAAAGGAGCGAGGTCGGCCCATTCCGTAGATAGTCCCTGTGTGTTTCTAAATTTATTTCGGATGAACATTTACTGCCTCGTCAACCGGGAACCATGGTGAAAAGGACGTCACGTCAAGCTCACAAGAATGTCGATTCTTCAAGCCGCCTCCCTGCAGCGAAGGTCAATGAAATGGCTGGAGTTTCTGGACGCTGACGAAATACCTCTGTCAGGGACGTAATTTGCTGGCCACGTGCGTGCGCAGCGGATGTGTAGGGGAGTTCACCGGCGCTCACAGAATAGTCGAATGGTACATCAGGCCTTGTGGATCTTCGGAGCCCGTAAAGCCGTGGCATATGGCGCTAGTTCCGCTTTCCTTGAGACGTTGTTTGGTCTACCGGCTCGATGACGCTGCGTTGTTGACGCGGGCGCGAACTTCAGCTCGAACTTTCGGATAGGGTTTAACGCATGCAGCGGAGGCGTAACAGACCTCATCCTCGAGTAGGCGCGCCACTTCTTGCGTGGTATTCCTGGAGTCCTCATCACAACGGTGTGTCCGTCTCGCCTTTCTCAGCAGGTTATTATTACACAATGTACCTACATGCTGGCGTAAGTCTACGTAATGGCGAGCGCGTTCTGCCGCGGAGAGGTTGCTCGTGTTGGTAACCATTGGCAATCGTGCGAGAATGCCGGACGGTCTCCCTGCGGTTTTGGTCGCCTCTCCTCGGTCAGGGATTTCCATTCGCGCACCGAGCTCCCTTGTAGCGACTGTTACCGATGTCTCGAGGACCCCGCTGTGGGTACGGTAGCAAAGTTTAAGCCCATTTGCTTAGTACCGACAGAGGGTGTGTTCGTCGAAGCTCATCTCCCCGGAGCAGATTGACCACAACGTTCGCACCTTGCCTGTTTGAGAAGCTGACTGTGGGTGCTTGTTATCACTTTAAAGTGACATCAAATTTCTTTGTCCTGGCGTGACTTTGCGTCGCGTGAAACGTAAACACGTGCTCCGCTGTGGCCGTGTCCCAGAATGTCCCACGTCCAGTTTCTCGTTTAATTCATAAACAAATGCAAGGTGCAGATGGAGTAATTGCTGTCACATCTCCATGTGTGCCAGTTCAGATCGGTGTCGGATCCTCTACCGGAGTAGCGCAAAACCGGATGAACCGTAAAATCGCGCTGCTCGTCGTGTCTGGATGTGATGTTTGACGTTGAGGAACGACGGAAGGACGTTCCTCGAGTCACACTGCACTCGAAGAAGCAGGAACCAACCAAAGCTGGCAGAGCTTTCCGGCTTCGTTTTGTCACGTAACTTGCTCCGAATGTCTCTGTGCTAAAATCTTCTGTATAATTCCTCCCCGTAGAGGTATTTAAATGAAAGTCGTAGGCCTCCGCCGACCAGAGTCATGTGGTGATCTTGGGCTGTCCGGTGACGCCGGCGTCGGGTTGCAAAAACTTTCCTCCATCCGGGTATCTCCTACAAGTCGGAGGCACTAGCCCCGCCGGGACACAGCTTCTATACTCAGACTCCTATGGTCCTGCTCATATGCCATGCGTAGTGGTAGCTCGCAAACTTATTATTGAAAATTATATCTACGGAGAACATCACGGATTAACTAGACCCATTGAGATTTTACGCTCTCTTACATATGCAACTATCTTTTGTTCGCTAACAACATCAGTTTCTAATAATATCAGACCTAGTATACTAGTTTTCGCTCTAAATAATTACATTATTTACTCATTCGAAGCAAAGCAGTATTAAAAGTATTTTTGTATATTGGATAACGCCCCGAAAAATGTTTAAATGTGTAGAGTCTATGAAGAATTGTTTCGGAACTTAAAATCGTAAAGTCATACAAATGTGCATAATATTTTGAGAGCATAAAATAAGCATGATCACTATAGCATGAACGTCAAGTTTATGTGACGTTTCTTAGCATATCATTAATAAAACATTCCCATAACTTTAAAAAGTAAATCGCCATAATTTAAAAAATATTTTCTATACTCCACTTAACGTTTTGTGAAGGTCTAAGTGAAACAACAAAATTCTCGAAATATTCAGTGACAAACATGAAACATTTTTCTTGTAGTAGAATAATACACGGCAGCGTAAACCACCCACCGTCCTTCTCCAATCCACGCACCCTCCTACCCTGTCACTAACACCCACCACCTCTACACACACACATAAACCTACCGACCTACTGTCTCTTCTCCATCCACCGACCCACCTTCTGTCCCTACACCAACCCCATCCCACTACCCTCACAACGGCCACCCACGCACCACCCTCACAGACCCAACCAACCAATCCACCTATCTCATCACCAGTCCACCCACACCACCCTCTACACCAGTCCACCACTACCCACACAACAAACCACCCCCCACGCTACCCTCAACACCACAACTCACAAACACCCAACCAATCCAACCTGTCTCTTCATACACCCAACCAATTCCACCTAATCTTCATACACCAACCATCCCTATCTCTTCATACAAACACAGTCCCACTTCACTCCGTCCAACACCACCGCCTTCATTTTCAAACAACCCGCCCCACCACTCAACACAAAAACACACACACCAAATATCCGAAGCAACCATCCGCACGCACACGTCCCCCAGACGGGATCATGCAAGCACTCACACACCTACTAACCCCTCACAACTCACTTGGCAGTGCTCATTTCGGGGGTCGTGAGAGTGAAGATGGCCAGCAAACTGCTGCGGGGGAAGAGACCCTCACACAGCCCAGTCGTCATGGCATGAAACGTTGCTCTGCCTCAGGTGAACAGATATCTTCGTTTGAGCACCGCCGCATTTTAAGAAAGGTTGCTGTATCTCTACGCTTGCAGGAAGAGCATTGAGGAATACGTTTTCACCAACTTCACCTATTTGATCAATTCCTGTAGCTTTTGGGGCTTCCTGTTCTCAGGCTTTCTCAAATATGAAACTACGTCGTCATTGAAAAATGTGTGCCTCAGAGTCGTAAATCCGTAACTTCTTTTCCAGGCGGGTACCCATAGAGGACAATGCACAACAGTCAAAAACACAATTGACCTTGGGTTTTAGGGAATATATTCAAATATAATGAATAAATCTTAATGTTAAAAAGTGAAATTCAAAGAAGTCAAATCGACGGAACCTGTTAGAATGTGGATTTTAAAGTGTATAATGATCGAATGAATCAGAGAAAAATATGAACATGTTTTTCTCCAAGGGCAACAAATCTGTATTACAAAAATTATTATCCGGGGCGGGACGTGGAGGCTCCGGGGCGGGGCGGGGGCGGGCGGGGCGGGGGGGGCGGCGGGGGGGCGGGCGGGGGCCGGGCCGGGGGGGGGGGGGGGCGCACGGGCGGGGCGGGGGGCGGGGCGGAGCCGGGCGGGCGGAGCGGCGGGGGGCGAGGGCGGGCGGAGAACGGCGGGGCGAGCCGGGCGGGCGAGAACCGGGCGGGGCGGAAGACGGGCGGGGCCGGAGACGGGGGGCGAGAACGGCGGGCGGAAGAAGGGCGGGGCGGAGACGGGCGGGCGGAGACGGGCGGGGGCGGAACGGGCGGGGCGGAAGACGGGCGGGGCGGACGGGGCGCCGGGACGGGCGGAGCGGAGACGGGCGGAGCGGGAGACGGGCCGGGGGGCGCGGGCGGCGCGGGGCCGGAGCGGGGCCGGAGCGGGAACGGAGCGGGGCCGGAGCGGGCGGAGCGGCCGGCCGGGGCGGGAAGCGGTGCTGGCCCGCGGGCCGAGACGGTTGGCGAAGGGCGAGCTCAGCTTGCTTTGGGATGCTTGCGCCCGTTTTTTCCGGCTTCGCCGCCGCGGTGCCTGTCGGCCCCGGCGCCAACAGCACATCGCCTCGCGCGCTGCGCACCGCGCTACCATTGCATCACTGCCTCGCTTTTTTCTTTCTGGCCAAGATTTAAGGCCCTGGGGGAGAACACTGTGCAGTATATGGGAATAGCCACGAATCAAACACACGCGCTGGAACATGCGCCTAAGCTGCGTTTCGGTCGCGACGAATGCTTAAGCTGAGCTCAGAGAATGTCATTCATTAAAAAAAAAATATTTTGTGTATGAAACTACGTTCACTGCAAGGCCCTTAGAACATTTTTTTTTGATTATTCTAAATAATATCTAAATCATATTAGTATTTTTCATGAATAAGTAGTCTAAATTTTCGCACGCAACTCTCGTAGTTAAGAATTATGAATTAAAAGAACATTATCAACATTGACTAACTCAGTCATTTTTCATCGTAAAATTGTTATCAAATATAAAGCGATATACATGAAGTTTGCTCTGTATTAATAATATTACATGGTTTCCCGAGAGAAAGATTGAATGGGCAGATGGGGTGGAGAGGGATGGATAGTTACGAAGCAAGGACGGGGGCGGGTGTGGAAGCGGTGCAGATCGGGGCGAATATGACGATTCGGCAGACGGCCACAGGAGGTGGGGGCGGGGCGGGTGGGGAAAACAGAGATGAAGAGATAGCGGGGTTGGGCGGGGTGGAGGGCCGGGGCGGTGGAGGGGGAGTGGCGGACGGGGGGCGGGGCGGGTGTGAGACGGCGGCAAGGCGGGTTGCGAAGGGGGATGAGGGGGGTGGGGCAGGCGTGGCAGGGGCGGCAGTGGGGCGAAGCGAGGCGGGGCGGGACGGGCTGGCGGAGCAGGCGGGGCGGAGGCGGAAGGTTGCAGCGCTGTGGGTGAAGGGGCGGTGGCGGTGCGTGGCAAGGGGAGAGCGTCCGC
>BOPP01000054.1:3432664-3445240 GCA_017312745.1 Gryllus bimaculatus
GCCCGCCCCGCCCCACCTGCCCCCCCTTGCCACTGGCCCATCACCGCGTTTACATGATGATAGTGTTCTCGTGATAGAGCTCTCACCAAAGTACACCGAGGGGCCGATCGTGTGCTGCCGGCTTTCGAGCTCCACTGAAAAAGACCGCCGCAATTTGGAGTACTTCTCTCTCTAATTATAAAGGCGGCATCCTCTTCGTGAGATATAGTATGTTCATAGTACACTCAGCAGGAGTTAAAGCGAAATCTTACTATGCTCATAAAGACATGGAACTGATCAGATATCACTAGTTAATATCATTAGTTTCTTATGAAAGTGCTTACGAAGAACTGATATGAAATGTCCTAAATGTTTATAAAGACAATTTATAAAACCATTCTTTACTCTCCATCACAGCTGAATACCGATAGTTAGTAACTCCACGAATTTGGCAATAAATATCATCATAATCATTATTATTATTATTATTATTATTATTATTATTATTTATTATTATTATTATTATTATATGTTATGAAATTATAAGTGATAAACAATCACATTGCAGGTCTTGGAACTGAGATTTTCAGGTAACAGATTTCAGAGAACCGAATCTTTCAAAGGGTTGAAAACTTATTTTCAATTCACGCAAATTAAAAGAACACATACATCTAAATCTTATAGAAATATTAATAAACATTATACGTAACATTCTGCTTTGAATATATTTGGAGATAATTCAAAAAGTACTTCAGTACTTAAACGTATTGCCGTATCTATGACTTGCAAAAAGTAATTTACTTACGAGTATAATTCATAGAGCCCAATACTTATATAAACTATGTCTTCTGCCGCAAGAAATCGTTCATAAAAGGGCATATTGCGGCAGAAATGACAACGTTCTAGATATTTCGGCGGAAATGATTGCGTCATCACCCATTCAGCCAATCGCAGCGAGAGAATCGCGGGGAAGTAGGAGTGAACGGAACAGCTGAAGATCAATAATCATCTGAAGAGCACAAATGTCAAATACACATCACAAAGTTGTTCCGCAAAATTAAATTTTATTCTCTTATACATATACAATGCCGTTTCACAAAAATAAAAGCATATTCAACACGCTTATAATGTTGATTTATTTCATTCGTAAAATTTGGAAAACTCGCTCATACCGTCGCTCGTTTTCAAACCAGGTACTCGCACAATAAAGCTTAACATTATAAACTAATTGCATAAACTACGATTAAAACTGTATACATAATATTCAACAGAAATAACAGGTTTACGAAATCCATTTTCAACAATCCTATCTTCCTCCCGTGACGCAAGCGGCGCGCGCTCCCACTTACGTAATTAGCACGCACAGCACCTGTCCGGGGAAGAAAGACGGTCGCGCAGAGAAGGGGGCGGGGGCGCTTAACACGCCGTCTGCACGTTTCTACGGTTTCCGCGGGGGCTCCAGGGCAGAAGCGACGGCGGCTGCGGCATCCGGAGACGCGCCGCCGCAGCTGCACTTCCGGCGCCGTAACGCCGCCGCCCCGCGAGATAAGGATCGCGGTTCGATCGCCGATTGGGTCACGGGCTTTCTCCGGCGAGGCGCGGCGCGGCGCGGCGCGGCGCGGCGCGGCGCGGCGCGGCGCGGCGCGGGACGGGGCGGCTTTCCAGGCTCCTCACAATACAAACGCAGCCGGAGCATGCGTGCGAACTGCGGGCCCCTCCGAAGCTCCCACTTTCACTGGCGCTCGCGGCGGCGGCGGCGGCTGACGGAGCGATCGCCTCTCTTCCTCCGAGACGCTGCCCAGCCCCTCTCCCCGACATCCAGCCGAAAGTCCGCCCATACCCTCGGCAAACAACAGACCGTCAGTCGATTCCCTCGACAATCAACCGACAGTCAGACGATTTCGTCGACAATCAACCGACCATCAGCCGAATACCCTCGACAATTAACCGATCATCAGACGAATCCCCCGACAATCAACTAACTGTCAGACGATTCCTTCGACAATCAACTGACAGTCAGACGATTCCTTCAACAATCAACTGACAGTCAGACGATTCCTTCGACAATCAACTGATAGACGATTCCTTCGACAATCAACCGACAGTCAGACGATTTCGTCGACAATCAAGCGACCATGAGCCGAATTTCCTCGACAATCAACCGACCATGAGCCGAATTTCCTCGACAATCAACCGATCATCAGACGAATCCCTCGACAATCAACTAACCGTCAGACAATTCCCTCAACAATCAACCGATCATGAGACGAATCCCCCGACAATCAACTGATAGTCAGACGATTCCTTCGACAATCAACTGACAGTCAGACAATTCCCTCGACAATCAATTGACAGTCAGACAATTCCCTCGACAGTCAACTGACAGTCAGACAATTCCCTCGACAGTCAACTGACAGTCAGACAATTCCCTCGACAATCAACTGACAGTCAGACAATTCCCTCGACAATCAACTTGCATTTCCAAGACAACCAACCGCTTTGTTACTTGACACTCAATCGTCTTATTACCTATCCACTACTATGAAGAACCATTTCAAACTGCCAATGGCCAAATCGCAAAAACTGATTTCCACTCTCTAGAGCATCTATGTACAGCCATTCCATCCTCCGTTCACTGTCCGAAGACGTACAGAGACTGCGGGTGCGTATCGCCCGCGATTTCATGGCCAATGAAACTGACGCAAGAGCGCGGCGGAGAGAAGCCGCACGTGCGCATTCTTGAACCCTGGATGAACTCATTACACCCACACAATGAGAGATTCCTCCACTGCAGTAACGCCGGCCATTCAGTGGAAGTTACATTGTTTCTACGTGCGATGCAGCGACTTTGTTTTCGAGTAAACTCCTTTTACGAGGATACTTTCACGTTTAATGCTCGTTTTTAAGCGCTTTTTTATGTACCGTACCAGCTTTTAATTGATTAACGATCTTTCAACTTTTAGTAGACAGATTTTGAGAATTTATTTGCATTAGACGAACAAAGTCTATGTCGCCTGTATGAAACACGGCGCTAATTGATAGGTAGATATTTTTTTTACAAACGAGATATCCATGGTTATTATTCGAATTTCATACAACGAAGTATGAAGCACTTCACATCGATGTACGCAATCCATTATTCACGATAATGTTTCTCTGCACACACTACAATTGCTTTATCAACGGCTAGTGATTGATAACGCAAAGATTAGTTACAAGATGGGTTTAGAGCTGGCGAAATACATTGGTATTCAAATGAAAGATCTCTTCAAAGGAAGACGGTTCTCAACTACGTCTTGAACTACAATATAAATTAGTAAGCGTAGACGAGAAATAGGGACATGGCCGCAGTCTTATCTCCCATACAAGGTATGTCATCCATCATTCGTGACCTATTCACGAATGACATAAGGATTTTTCTCCGGTGGTGTTCGAAAACTTACCATTGCTCGATTCAACAGCCAGCTCGCGAAATGAAATGAAGTTCACAACTCACCTGCAACAGATAAATGCATAAATTAATTAATTCATTAGATTCTACTTCACATTTAAGGAAATGGAAAATCAAACAGCACAAATGAGAGAACTTTCATATCCAGTTTTCACTTTCATAAGTAATACATCGTGTAAAATTGGAAGCTACATTATATTCGTTGCAATACAGAGAAGAAATATATACGACCATTTATGCATTTTTTGGCTAGTAATAATTCATAACGCATGCAAATATTTTCAATATACTCCGAGTCGTACATTTACGATTCCTAACCTCAAAACATAAGATCCTTAAAGAAAGTGATGAGGGAACTTCACGAGATCATTGTATTGTAACCCCCACCTCCGACCGGGTCATAAACCAATGTAAACAAAGATGGAGGGAGGCTGCATTGTGGGATTCAGAGCTGAATCAATTCCACTAAAGACCAACGTGCAAAATCAGGAGTTGATGATAACAACTTTAAGTTATTCCACGCGTTACACAAAACATCGTTTAAGAACAAAATTCTCGAATTCTACTCTCTTTCCTTTCAGAGGTTACGAAAGGAATGCAGATCTGGATCTTGAGTATCGATGAATAGCATTAGAGAATAACCTGAATAGTTTGAATTTTCAAAGACTGACCAACGAAAACAGCTCTTTCCTTAAACCATTTACGCCCCACAACCTAACATCTTTCTTCAATATTCATCATTATCCACTAGCCAACAACAAAATCTCCATCTTACCCCACCCCCACAGGACCCCCATTGGATTACTCGTAACTGTTTATCAAGCTTAAAATATCACAACAAAATGGAAACACTGTCACCTGTAAAACCCAAGTCTAACCAGTGAAACAAACTATTTTAAAAGAACGGTTTTACTTTATAATACTTAGTCATCTTTTCAACGAAATAAATTGTAAATTACGTTAAAAAAATTAGGTGTGGTCCAAATTCTGGGAAGTTGTCAGAAAAGAGCTTGCTTTCTTAGCCGGTTTGTAGTCACGGGTACCAACCCTTCCGAAAAAATCCTTCCACCCCTACCGAAAAAATCCTTGGTACGCCTTCCTTCGAAGGGCAAGTAAAGCCGGCTGTCCCATGTTCGTAGATTTACTTGCATGTAAAAGATCCTCAAGCCTAAATGACGCCTCTGAGCTAAATTCAAATCGCCTGTTTCTCGCCCAAGAAATACCTCCTTTCTCTGCTAGTTGATGAAAGGAGCGTAGCGAAATTTGCGTGGTCAGACGGAAGAGCGGGCCTGATGGCCTGAGTCTCGCCACGTAAAATAAGGCAAATTCAATTCAATTCAATGCAATTCAACCCAACCCTTGGCCCCGAATCTTCCTCCACGCATCTCCGTAAGGCGAATGCGGCCGTGAACGCCGAAGCAGATCTGACGGCGCGTCGCATCGTCGCATGGGGCAACGCGGTTACGCAAAGCGCGTTGGCGACTCACGCGCGACCTTGCGGGCGCAATTGGGTGTCGGCGCGGGCGGGCGGGCGCGTGCGGCTCCTAGTACGGCGAGCGCAGCTTGGCACGCGGTACGCCGTTGAGTCACGGCCACCGGGCGGAGCGGAGCGAGTCCCGTCCAGCGGAGACGGTCCCCGAACCCGTCCCGTCCCATCCCGTCCCTTTTCGTTAAATACGGTCCCGTCCCATTCCGATCCCACCCGATAAAGGCAACTCGACCTGTTAAGACTCGGCCCAACCAACTTGTCACGTCCCGTCACGTCCCGTCCCGTCGCATCCCAATCCGTCCCGTCCCAACCAGAGGCTTTACATCACGTCCCACCCGACCCTTCCTATCCCATCTCACCCCACCCCGACCCAATCCGTCCAATGTCATCCCATCCTACCCTATCCTAGTCCATCCCATCCCATCCCATCGGATTCCGACCCGCCCATACCACCCGACCCATCCTTCACATTCCATTTCAAGTCATGTCATGTCATGCCATCACCATCCCTAACCACCCCGCCCCATTCCATTCATCTTGCCAACCCATTGGACGGGGCGATTTACATCCCATCCAACACACCTCAACTCCCTCCAGAAATTTTGTATAGACTGATGCAAATCATGTCGAAAAAACGGGAGTAATGTAAAATGACTTCTGTGAAAGTAAAATGCAGCGCGTTGTAGGTAAATAATCAATAGACGAATCAAACAATGAATGAATCAATATCAATAATCCTGCGGTATTATCTTACCACGCATTCAATTAAACACGCGAACATATACGTAAACGGTATTCCATCAAACACATGTTTCGAAGCGTGTTTTTCAACTGTTTTCACGCGAACATTATTCGAGTGGCGAAGTGACAAAATAATATTGATCAGCGCGAGTTAGCCAACTTTTGTGAACGCATGCAAATCAACATACAATGTAGTCTTTCACGGCCGGTTTCTACATCATAATTAGTTGTTTCCGGGTTTGTAGGCCGTGGTCCAACGGAGACTGGTCGAAACGTTTCGCCTGCAACTGTGGCAGGCATCATCAGTGGCGTTGCTAGCTGAAGTGCCCTTCTTGGCAGCACCACGTTGAAACCAGTGGTAAGTCAACGCGGTGCTGCCAAGGAGGACACTTCGCCCCCGCCAGCAACGCCACTGACGATACCTGCCACAGTTTCAGGCGAAACGTTTGGACACGTCTCCGTTGAACCACGGCCTACAAACCCGGAAACAACGAATTATGACGTATGCAAATCATTTTGTGTACGTTATTCCCCGCCCCCGCCGCTCCCAATATAAGAGTACCAAAATCACTCGGTACGTGAGTGGACCGAGTGCGTTTAGAACTGATTCACCTCCGTGGCAGAAGCGCCACCGCTGCGGGCTTACGCACGTGCACGAGCCCGTTGTCGCAACCGCACGCAGGGACGTCGAGCCCCACGTGCGCGCGTGGAAGAACCACCCGCATCTGTCACGTTCGCTGCGCCACGTGCCACAGGCCATTGCATGAGCCGGCGAAAAATCGTTGAGCCCGATACCGCATGCTTCGTGAGGCTGTAGTGGACACTTGGCGGGTTAGAATGGCCCTGACCCTGATGCAGTAGATGGATTTATTGTTGATGTTGTTGTAAGGACATTAGTCCCGTAAGCGTAGTGCAGATTTTATCGCGGTAGTTGGCGGTGATCTTCCCACTGACTGGCGAGACCCGGCGACGACATCTTTTGTTTAACTCTCCTTTCGCTTGTAATGGTAAGAATACAAGGAAGGACGAGTTACTATTTTGTTAGCAATGCAGAAAAATTATGCTTGCAATTCGTGTACCTATGCAAATAAGTTTTCTATAACTCGGAAACGAAATTGCCTTGGTTTTCAAATATTACTAATCTTGCGATTTTTTAAAAATTATTTTTATTTATTTATGTTAAACCTTTACTCACCTTTCAACTATTTATAGTTCAAATGACGGGAAGGGATTGGAACTCAAGAAAACGTGCGCAGATAATCTTTTCCCCCCTACGGCACATACTGTTTTACTGATTTTGACTAAATAAATCAAAATATAAATTTCGGTTTGCGAGGATTTTCCCCAACCAGGTGTCTCCCACCACCGTGACACTGCCCCAGCTGGGACAAGCTTCTAAGCTCCCGGCAAGTGTTCCGGCAATTGCGTTAGTGTAGTGCATGTGAATAAGTAGGAGGCATTGAAAAAACAACGGTGATGAAGTAGCGAGTAAAGTGTGAGGGTGAGTCCTGCATTTACTCATATTTCGAAGATTCGTTCTTCGGTACTCGCAGCTCGCGAGCTCATGATTCGGTGCTGCTAAACGAGCAGCGCCCGCGACAAGCTGGAAGAGTGCGCAAGAAACATGTGTGTGGGGGGTGTATGCGTCTAATTTGAAAATGAATTCTTACAAATTCATTGAGTTTTCCAATAAAATACATTGCGTCTCGACTAATTCACTGTACAATAAAAATGTTATCAATATCAATAATTTGTAAATACGAATGTTTACCAATAATAACATGTACTATAACCAAAATATTTCACGAAGTCAAAGCTTGAATAAACACAAACATTTTGAATATAGAAACAGTTAACTTGCAACTGAAGAACTAATAACATTAGCCTATTAACATTCTAAACGAAATAACGAAAGTTTTCGACAGCTCGAGCAGAGCGAATACATAATATCACTTCTTTTCACTTCTGCAACGAAACCTTGATATGTAATGGGCTAGTGGCACACGATCATTCTAGCACGCAACTTTTAATTCTGAACCTATCGAAGCGTACCTATCGACAATACAGAAATTTGAAAGCTTCATTCCACTCGAGTCATGCCGTAGCTTGTCCTGCTGTCATAATGAAGTAGCAAAATTATGTTGCTTCTATTTGATACCAGAATGCTGGCATTTAATGGTAGGAATATTATAGATATACATGCGTTTAATTGCGGAAGCTTCTGAAGATATTTTAAGAAGCAAAAAAGCAAACCATGCTAATAATATGTTTGGTAACTGACGATGTATTTGGATATGTGTTAAATTTAACGCAGTGATGACACTATTTTTTTTATTTATCGTCACTTAAGTCGTACAATGTATCATAACGTGAAGTTGCTAAGCTTCTTTCCTATGAATTGAAAATGAAGTCAGCTGACGAAAACTAAACGTCTTTGTTATCTTTTGGTATCGTGGAAATTAATTCTACAAAGAAAATAATTTCATTCATTCTTCCAACCCTTCACAATCACCAGTTGTTCTTGTAATAACTGAAGATCTTCTTTCCGACGTTGGGTATCTTAATTTACGATTCAAAAGAACTTAATAAGCTTTATCATCACGCTGTCAAATATTGGGTTCAAAAATTGCGATTCTGCCATATTAAACGGCATTCAAATTCGTTCAACCTCTTTATCGTGAACTTTAAAGCTGAATATGAATACTTCACGTCAGCGAAAAATTGTGTTTATTCGAAACCACCCTGAAAGTAATTCATACTTACATACTTTCCGGACATGAAATTTCAACTTTTATTAACAACAGCTTGGAAACGTACCTCAAGTGCACTCCATATACTTATTGAAAATACAACAATCAAAAAAAATGTAATCAATCCCGATCAAAAAAATAATACGTAATTCTCAGTTACATTTGTATATCACACGGAAAAATTGTCAAAAAATGAGAACTCGACTGCATTATATTTTACAACGTAAAATATTGTAAATCACACAGCAAGAGTGACTTTACATGACATGACGGGATTCTTAGAATGAGTCTATCGGCCTCCCGCCTAGTAAAGTAAAACCCTCACTCTCTTGCTTTGTAATGGAAATTACTATTGTTACAGGTTCGATACTTCATAAACAAGATTTTTATCAGGGATTGTTACAGACGTTTTGAAGTTCAAACCTGAAATGCGTATCCAAATTTTCTCAACAAAAAATCTTCCTCAGAGTAGGGGATGCGACATCGTCAACAAAACATCCATGTTTCTAAACATCGATTCTCAAAAACAGAACATTGATGTTGATAAAACATTCTCTCAGAATCATCGCTTTGTATGCTTTCCAGAATGTTTTCCAACAGCGATGTCTTTAAAACTAGATTAGAAACCACTGAAGTTGACGCGGGTTCAGTTCAGTTTATAGGTGTCTAAAATTTATATTAGGATTCTGTTACTATGAACTTTAAAAAATTAAACGAAGAAATAGTGTCCAGCACAAAACATCGACGTTCTAAAAACATCCACCGCAAAACATCGACGTTCTAAAAACATCCACCGCAAAACGTCGACGTTCTAAAAACATCCACCGCAAAACATCGACATTCTAAAAACATCCACCGCAAAACATCGACATTCTAAAAACATCCACCGCAATACATCGACGTTCTATAAACATCCACCGCAATACATCGACGTTCTATAAACATCCACCGCAAAACATCGACGTTCCAAAAACATCCAACGCAAAACATCGACGTTCCAAAAACATCCACCGCAATACATCGACGTTCCAAAAACATCCACCGCAAAACATCGACGTTCCAAAAACATCCACCGCAAAACATCGACGTTATAAAAACATCAACCACAAAATATCGACGTTATAAAAACATCAACCACAAAATATCGATGTTATAAAAACATCAACCACAAAATATCGATGTTATAAAAACATCAGCCTCAAAAAATCTACGTGAAATGCACCGATGATTTTGTGAAAACATGGACGTTTTGAAACCCTCGACATCGCCGTCGCCTCCGAGCTCCGGAGCCGAACGGAGGCCGCGAGGGTCTCTGGCCGTTGTTGCCAAGACGCAGCCGCTCGGTGGGCCGCGCCGGTCCCGCAGCCGGGCGAGGCGGCGGCGGCGGCGGGGAAAAGAACGCAGAAAGCAAACGTCACGATATGCAAATTCGGGGCTGCGTGGATGCGGCCGCACGCCACATGGCCGCGCGCGGTGGATTTTCGGGCGCAGCGAGCGAACCAGCTCTTCCACGCAAGAGCCCTTCCGCTGCCCAGCCCTCGAAGTTTCCTCTAGGCCGCCCGCTTCCGACCGAAGTTCACTGAGCAAATTGAAATAATAAATGATATCTGAAGGTTCGATCAGATATGAGATATTAAAGGGGACGCGTAGTCATTTGTTACGATGCCGCAAGTCTGAAAGATCAGTTACCATTACAACATTGAATAACTCTTCTTCTCTCAATGAGAAGAAAGCCGTGAACTAATCGTAAAACAAACAAAAAGGCACATATTCTATAAAATGAAATAAAATTCACCTACATAAAATTAGAGAACAAGAACAACTTAACGAAACCAGTGAAGTTTTACGTGCGTCTCATATTTATCGGTTTATATTTTTGTGATAATATTAATCGCAATTTTTCCCAGCATGTTCGTTCACAGTTATTCCTGGACACGTATCTCGGTAAAATACTTCGAACAATGTTAAATGGGTATGCGCATCACGGAGAAAAAAGCATTAATATTCTAAGGCGAAGAACTCGAAATACAGGTTCGTTTGGAATCCGGGGTTAATGAAAGGCCTCTGAAAATCCTTCCGAGATGTTTATCATCAACAGACTTTCCTTACATGGATTTTCCAAGAAGTGAGGAAACACGAAAAGTGACCGAAGAAAAAAATTCAAAATTATGGATATTATAAGATATCAACAAAATTCGAAAGAATTAAAAGAAAGGCAGTATGCTCTAAAACGTTTATTGATTTTTTAATTAACATAATTAACACACTTAAGGCTTATCCCTTAACATTATTATTGAAATCATCTTTTGAAAATGTTAAATTTCACTGTCACTGTCGCTACGTACTCTCCACAAATTCAAATGCGAACTACCTGCCACGCCAGTGACAAGTGACATTGTCTTGACATGGTTCGCAAACATGTGAAATACTTATGTTTCATAAAATATAGTGCAAGTCATTTGGCGTTCGATTGAATATTTAAAAGGCCTTCAAATAGAAATGAATGAAATTTAAATAAAGCCCTGTCACGTTGACAGAACTGGAGTTCTGCTCGCACCTCTAGGCGAGGGTATAACATTTCTAGGTGATTGGGTAAGACACGAATGCGATGAACCATTCTAAGAACGGCGGAATGTGTAATAATAATAATAATAATAATAATAATAATAATAATAATAATAATAATAATAATAATAATAAACCGAGTCTCATATCTCATGGCATAGCGCGCTGACTTCGCAGTCCAGAGACCCGTGATTGATTTCCGGGCCGGTCATTCTGACTTGGTTCTGGTTTCTCCTCTGTCACACAGGATAATGCTGAAGTGGTTCAAAAAAGACCACGATCACCTCTCACCATCATCTTATCACTTCATAATTCAAGGCTTTACAATATTTTCTTACAAAGGGACTCCGCCGAAAAGTCGACCCCTGTAATGACATACGTTAATCTCTCCAGGATAGAATATGACTGAGGCTCAGAAAAGAGATCGTGTAGCGTGGTCTGAAATGTCCGATACGCAAGCAAAAACAATAAATAATAATAATAATAATAATAATAATAATAATAATAATAATAATAATAATAATAATAATAAATTCGTGAAGAAACGAATATTGCTTTGCCTTGGTTCATTCGTTTATTATTTTTTTTCTTTTCGATTATTAGACGACAAGCAGGAAAGATCGCACATGGTCCGTGGTACGTTTATTAGGGTACCGTTCCGACACTTGCGTGGTATTGATCACGCCAACACAAAGAAAACTACCGATCAGAGCAGCCATGACCTAGGCTACTGCCCGAGACAGCGCCTGAATTCGTCCTGGCTATTTAAGTAGTACCGACTATCATGCCACCCGTCGGGACTCCCCGTATCAGAGACGCTGGAGTGCCAACAGTTGTCGCCCTCAGACGGCGTTTTCGTCGGCCATAGGCGAGTGCGGCCGTCCGCCGCTGCCCCGAATGCTCGCGGAGTCCTTCGGCTGCGACTGCCCTGCTCCGCCTCCGCCGCGGGCGCGGGCGCGCTGTGGGTGGGGGCGGAGGTGTGAGAGTGGCAGCGGAGCCGTGTGAGCGGAGCGGCCCGAACCTCCGCGAGTCACTGGCCGCGCGGGAGCGATGGTGGCGGCGCCAACGACGGGGACGGCCGTAGTAGCGGTGGCGGTGGCGGCAACGGCAGTGACGACGGTGGCGTTGGCGAGGGTAGCGGTAGAGGAGGCAACCGTGGTGGCGGTGGCGGCGCTGGCGAAGCAGCGATGGTACAGGCGGCAGAGGAGTTCAGGGCGGTGGCGGTGGTGCGAAGGTGGCTGGGCAGGTTGGTTGGTGGCGTTAGTGAGCAGGCGATGATGGTGGCAGGGAGCGGTTCGGCGGTGGTGGCGGCGTGGTTGGCACGGGCGGTGGTGCCGGCGGGTGGCGGCGGTGGCGGCGGCCGGTGGCGGTGGCGGCGGGCGGCAGAGGAGGCAGTGGCGCGGCGGCGGCGGTGTTCTGTTTTGGCGGTAGCGGTGGCGGTGGCCGGTGGCCGTGTAGCGGTGGTGAGGCGGGGGGGGGGGGGGGCGGGGGATGGCGGTGGCGGTGAGGCAGTGGACATGTATGCACGACAATGTTGGCACGGACGAAAAAAGTGGTACTTAAAGGTTGGCAGGTGGTCTGGGTTGGCGGTAGTAGCCGTA
>BOPP01000054.1:3445265-3470889 GCA_017312745.1 Gryllus bimaculatus
AGGTGGCAGTGGCGGTGGCAAGTGGCGGTGGCAGTGGCGGTGGCAGTGGCGGGTGGCAGTGGCGGTGGCATGTGGCGGTGCAGTGGCGGTGGCAGTGGCGGTGGCAGTGGCGGTGGCGGTGGCGGTGGCGGTGGCGGTGGGTGGCGGTGGCGGTGGCGGTGGCAGTGGCGGTGCAGTGCAGTGGCAGTGGCGGTGGCGGGTGCTGCGGACGAGCGGGTGGCGGTGCTCCCACCCACGTGATTTCTTGTATCTATTTATGGAATTTGAGAAAATTTTACCGTTTCTTTGTCTCTTGAGTTACGAAATCGATTGGCTGCCGTCCATTCGTTGCTGGTTGGTCACAGAGAGTTGAACTTACTCTAGCGGTAGGGGGATCGGCGCGTGGCGGCGGCGCAGGGAGGGGGCGAAAGACTATACAGTGTTGCCCCGCCACCTTTCTCGCAGTGCTCTCGCGCCAGGACTCCCTACCATCCCCCTCCCCCTCCCCCTCTCGCGCGCGAGAGGCGCGGCAGCTATGCGGAATGAGTAGGCGCACGCGGGAGGGGGGTGCATCAACACAAGGGGCTGGGCCTGTCTAGTAAATCAATCAATTATAGTATAATATTAGTATTCATGACTCTTTTAAGGGCGAAGTGGAACCCCACGAGTTTGTTTCTGCCGAATATGGAACTACCTACAATGTGTCCATTTGTCTACCTGCAAGTGGTAAACTTATACGATCGCAACTTACACAAAATTTGGAGGGAGATAACCGCCGGCGGACAGGCCGAAGGGGTGAGCTACTTTGTTGAACATGGCCGTTTTTATAAAGAGGGGCTAAATCCCCTTCCGAATTAAAAAAAAGAAAAATCAAAATTTAAAAGAAATTAAAACTAATAATTCGTGATCACTTCAATGTTACATGCTTTCAAATGTTTAACCCAACTTTTATAATGTACATATTGTAAATACATTGAATCTGTGACTTTTGTATCCCTTTGAAAGGAAGTGTTTAATAGAGTTTGTAGGAGTTTCACGAAAGACTGCGCAACTAATTCCCACAGATTACTTAAAATGTTCCCGTTTCAAATGTATGTTCAGCGAACAGTACATGAAGGAAAGTTCGGTCCATACTGCTTGTCTCCCATACTACGTCCGAAGTACCTCCTGGCTGAAAATATCCATTTAAATGCTTCAGCTCGGGTTTCCTTCATTTTACTACTCGTCAATACTTTTGGATCTCTAATCTTCAACGTCGTTTGTTCATTATGTGAATTCAGAATCAATAAATACAAAGAAGGTGAATTGGGAATGAGTGAAGGAATACGATCGATTCCTGGTTCTCAATATCAATATTTGTTGTCGTTATCAAAACCACTTACGAGTCGCATATCTATCCGTCGTTATTACCAAACATTAAGTCGCAACAATTCCACCAGACGTGGATGTGTAGACCCAGCGTCGCATACGTTAGCCGGAGTTGGTGGAGTTGTGGTGTCGCTGAAGGACCTCTACAGAGTGCAAGAAGGAGAGAAAACCTGCATCCAATGTGTTAAGGTGGATTATTAGTATATGCAGATATTCTAACTTGTTGAAATGACAACATTTCATTTTATACTCCCTACAACAAAATATATCTGAAATACAAGATTCGACATGTAAAGTATTAGTGTATCGCAAAGTAGGGTAACCAACACCTTAATTAGGCACGAGGCTTTGGGATTGCACTCATCTCTTCGAAGGTATATGGATGATGTAATGGCAACGATACGTCTATTCCCTTCCGCGTTATTTTATTAAATGCATTCATTTGTAAAAATATCATACGAGTAGAAATATTTTGAAAGAGAACGTAGGATCATTATGTTTTCCAAGATGTTACAATGTGATCAAGATGTTTACCAGAAAGTATTGAGGAAACAGACACGACAACTTGCTTTTCTTCAGGATTTCTGGAAAAAATAATTTTTTTACATTGTTTCTTGATATTTCTGTTTCTAAAGTTGAAATAATTGGCAAAGTTTACTTACTTTCCATTTGTTACTGTCTTGTTCACTGAGAATTCCATTGATATAATTCGTACTGTTACGAGAATGTTAACATGTATTTCGATAATGAAAAAAACATCACTACAAAACTTAAGCAATAGAAGTTTCTAGAAGATACAAGAAACGAGTGAATATTCTGGAAGATGTAATCCATGTGTATTATTATTGACGTCACTACTAAGACTTCCATTAAATAGAATGTTTTGGTTCTCACATGAGCATTAAAGATATTAAAAGTAAATGAAGTCACCAGCAGAAGGGGTAGGAATTTCACTTCTTGACTTCGTTTTGGCGATTTTTGATTTCGTGAAAGAGAAATACCCCCACATATTGAATGATCGTGCACAAAATCGAAATTATATCAAGTATAAGCAACTACTGTTACCAGAGATTTCGTCGCCGACTACCAAGAATCTATTTGTTTGATCTTTTTCAATAGCAAAGAACTCGAAAAGGCGGGATTTAAATCTTCACATAAATCAATATTTTATGATAACTCTTACTTGAAACAAATTCGACACCCAAGTTGTAGTGGATTTCTCGAAGGTCTATAATTGTCTAATGTAATGCAGCATAATATAGTGCAGAGTTCTGTAATTTAAGTCAAGAATTTTCAATTAAATATATTGACGTCTATGCGAAGCGTCAATTTTCGTTTTAGGTGAATCGTGGAATTTACCAAACTATGCTCCAGTTTGAGACAAGTTTTTCTCCAAGACTAGTAGATTCCCCCGTTGTACTGCCCTGCACTGGCATTTGTCTGGATGTGATCCGGAAAACTACACAAACTACAACTATACGGGCTATCACCCGACAGGAGCTATCTCTGGTGTTCAACACACCAAGCAATTTCTAGCTTCTAGACGGGAGTCAAACTCTTGCCCTTGCAGTTGTTTCGCTTAACCTTAAGGCGTTGTGTTCATATAGACTGCTACTGATACTGGTTTTCCATCTGATATCTGGAATAAAATTTACCTTAACCCCCCAATAAACGTAAATGTCCTAGAAACGACGAGTCTTGTAAGTTTTCTTTCTTTCTTTCTTGGCTTAGTCCGGAGATATCCGACATACTTTTCAAGTGGAAATAATTTATTGGTTATTCTCATCATCTAATCGGCAATATTTACGTTCTTGTTTTTTTGGTAAATGTATTAAATTACTCTAACAATACTTGCTACAGCATCTCGAATTGTCAACAAAATGGCGTGCGTCACTGCACCGACACAAAGGACAAAGCCATGAAAACAATTAAACGGAACAGACATAACAGACCCCCGCCCACTGCCTGCCCTACGAACAGTTCCATACTCATGATGAAAAATATCTAATTCCATTCCATGTCACTGCGTTAGCCTCCATTGTTACACCAATCGCGGATCGATACAATACAGTTTTACTACTCTCGACATGATTACTCCTGGAATGGTTCAATAGGTCTTTACAAGACACGAAGCTATACACTGACGTTGCATAAATGCTGCCACGAATGATTGATTTGCAACGGTATAAAACTGGATGTCCTTTCGTAAAAGTAAAAAAAAAAGCCCGTACATGTTCCACACGACTCAGAATTCCTCTAGTGGCAGCGAGCGTTAGCGTTTGGGCCATTACGTATTGTAAATTCCTTGAGTCGTCTCTACCACTTTTGCTCGGAATGTTCGTTCTTCGTCGCCGTAATTGGTTAACGAGATACGCAGAACACAGTCGGAACTTCCGCGGCGTTGAAACCAACCACATACGCGACGGCGATGGGCAAATTACAGCAAAGAATGGGAGAGGCGTTAAAAACGCATCCTGAAGCAGATGAACGCAAAACTCTCACTATTTGTACAAAAACAAGAACATGCGTTAGAACCCACGATAAATGCCAGTAAAATGTGTGTAATTTCGAACAAATTCTACCAAATCATTAAGAGGGGAAAAATCGATAAGATCAACTCTACTTAACAGTTACGTTAGAAACCTTTCAGCACCTAAATGAAAAACTCTATCAACTTTCATTTGTTGTCGTTATACACGTTTTTGGATTTTGTCTGTTCCTGTTTTCTTCACACAGAAATCTTTCAAACACCAACTACGGATAGAAAGACGAAACTTTGAAAATGTGTAAGTCGCATTTGTCAAGTCAGTGCATTGTTAAAATAACAGTTCGCATGTGCGTACTTTTGACAAAAATTTTGTCATGAAATTGGGAAAGAAAATGGGCGATTCTGATAAATTGTACAAATATTTGCCGTCTAGTTAGCCCGCCTGTTATCTTCAATGAGAACTAACAAATCATTTTTGACTTACTGAATTTTCAATAGACTCATGTTTTGGTCTTTTTATGAACATAAAACCACATTCTGTCCACCTAAGTTGAAGATTCGCTCTGTTATTCGAAGATTCGTGAACTTCACCCTCGCGATGGTTTTCAGATGGTTGATTTCGACGCTTCTTTTCGTGATGTGTTCTGACGAAAATATATTTCGATACGAAAAATAATTGAAATTAGGACGTGCAGTGCTTCTGTGCTCTTCTGTAAAAAAAATATTCTTTTTTCTAAATATTACATTGAATTTACTGTTTGTGTGATAAGTACTATGTTTGAAAACCGAATCTTGAATGTCAGATGCATACTGGTGCACGTGTTTCGTGCTCCTGTGCGGTAAGATGACGAGTTGTGATCGAGAACGTTGCGTGGTTGCTTGCTTTGCATTTCATCAATTTACGTTTTTTATATAATTACACGGTTTTGAATCACGAGAAGCCACGATGTCTGAACGGGAGCTCTATACGAACATAAACATTTCACGAAGAGGTGTGGCTGATACTTCTCTGAAATACATGTGATGTTCACTTGTTTAGCGAACTGTCATTTTGGCTCATTCTTCTTTATACACGAGGATAACTTCTCGTCGGAGGTCCCCGAGTGGTAGAGGATGAGTTACTTGTAGTTAATCGAGCGTCGAACATTTGGTTCACGCCCTATCTGGATAGCGCGTCTGTCTTTTGTGATATATCAACGGCAGTGAATACGTGCCGATCATTTCAGTTACATGGTAATAGCCAATTTTGTTCTTCTTTTATACCGAATATGTGGAGCCGGGGACCCTGCCCAAAAAATAAAATATTTGAGGCCTGTCGCTTTTTTAATCGACCACTGAAGCGTCCCAAAAACATTTGTATAAAGACGTCGTTACACATTTGACACATGCTTTATTTATATAGGTGTTGTGGTAAGATATCTTCAATTCAATTCAATTCAATTCAATATCTTTGGCATTTTTAAAATAATTAAAGGTGTTGTCAACTACCACTGTAGTCGTTTTGTGGCTTCCATCTAGCAGACAACTGATGATGATGGCTAAGCCATCGAAAGCTGGTATTGCATTAAAAAATATTGTTGGCAATGACAACATGCTTTATTTGCTATTTTTGAAGTATATTTTCTACAAAATGGTTAACTGAAAAAACGTTTGCAATTTTGCACACGAAGATATATCGTTTGTTAAAATATTGACATTTACAGGTATTGCGAGAGTTCTCTCAAGGGTACGCAATATACTAATATTCTTAAAACGTTTCTTCATGATGCGTTCAAATATCACGTTTCTGTATAGAACCTACCAGGAAACCTCCGAATTCTTTCATGAATTGTAGGGTTCAGTAGAACAGGAAGGTATCCTACAAAGAGGTATTACACTTAAATGTTATTTATAGTTTTGTATCATGAAAATTACTAATTTTCACAACAAATGTGAGATAGCCTCTTGTTCTACTAAGCTTACAAGGCTAAATGCGAAGCCTTACTTGCTGTAAACTGTATTTCCTGGAATAATTTAATTCCAATCACGTTTACTAACAGGGTCATTAGTCCCGTACGTGTAGTACATGTTTTTGCTTGGGGGGGAGGTGATCATTATCCCTCTGTACGGCGAGATCCGGCGCCGACCTACCGTCGTCTAGCGGGGTTCCTCCGGGCCACGTATCTGCCACCAGCGAGGCACCGCCCCAGTCGGGACAAGCTCTGAGCTCCCGGCATGTTTGGTAGTGCATGTTAGTGTAAGTGTGTACAGGGTGGGAATAGGACCAGGAAGAGGTAGATCAGATCTCGCGAGGTCCGTGGCCCGTTTGTTAGGATACTGCTCCGGCATTCGTCTGGTGTTGATCGGAGAAACCACGGAAAACAACCGATCAGAGCGACCGGCCGCTAGAATCCTCCTCCAGACAGAACTCTACCTCACTGTGAAGCTAGTGTCGAAAATCCTGCCACCGTCGGGACTCGAACCAATGACTTTCCGGTCACATGGACTACAATACAAGTGAATGCCCTGAGCCATCTCTCCCGGTGTACTTCACGGCGATACGTCATTTTTCGAAACAAGGCCTGTATTTCGCGGTACAACCCACGTGGTACTCAAATTAACAGTTGTTATGTCTGGATATAGAAGATCCATAATAATGCACACGTCTGCTTCGATTGGTGAGGTTATTAATAATCACTAAATAATGAACCAAAATATTTCAATTACGACATTCTGTGCCGTAAACCTGGAATTGAATTGGCATCCGTTGTTACGCTTGTAAAGTATTTGATTGTTTCCTTTGTTTACTATATTGTTCTTTGGTGGTTTGTTCGGTTTCCGAGTTTCTACCTTATTACACATTTACTATTTTTGTCAACTTGTTTGTTAATCAAAAGACATTTTCGTTGTATCTAACATCTCGAATATGATGCATTGATCTTTCACACTACGCAGAGTGTTGTTCCTATTTTCCATATTCTTTTAATGATAAATAAGATATTTCGATGGGAGAGTGATCAAGACCCCCATGTAGCAGAGCGGCGAACGCCCGCGTCACCGCTTCCCAGAGCACGCGCTCCCGCGGGTCGCGAGCGCCGTGTGAGCGCAGGAATGCGCAGCCGATCACCTTCGCGATAGCGCCTCGCACGCCGGGTGAGCGGACCGGGTGAGCGGGCCGCGAAGTGAGCGCGCGACTTCAACGCCGCCCGCCGCGCTTCTATCCGGTGATGCGATTTTCTTTTTTTTTTTCTTTTTCCAAGGTCAACCCCGAGCCGCGATTATCACCACCTGTGCGGCGACGTGGTGTCGGTGGGAGGCAGGTAGTTTAGGAGATAGCCCCGAATTCTTGCTGCCTCGCGAACAGTTTGGTAGCTGAACTGTGTATGCCACTTTCGAGTGACGAAATACAAAAAGAAGTGAGATCGTTTAATAACACGAGGACGATTAATAGTACCGGGAGATTTAAACAGAGGAGGAACTGTGTGGGTAACCGTACAGTCATCGGACGTTCTTTTAGATGTCGTGGACGTCAATGGCTTGGGTTTCTTTTGAACAACGCTGAGTATTATTTATGTCCGAACCTGCGGTCTTGGGACCATCTGACTATTATGGTGTTACTAAGGCTCTCAGAATGTTGAAAGGTTACTCTCGGAATGTAATAAGTATTCGAATATGTCAAGTTTCAAATTGCGGCAGTGTCGATTTTAATGAACTCCACAACTTCGGTGGTGTTTTAACGTCACAAACTTCGGATTAATCCTGCGAGTACATTAAAATTCACCAAATTCCGATATAATTATTATTATTACTACTATTATTAATGCTATTTTTTTATTACTCTCCTCAACGTTGCCATAGACAAAATCACTCTGCAATGTTTTCATTAACAAGCAATTTTAATGACGTACGTAAGACAGCATGATATGAAACTTTTTTAAATCTACCCGCCTAACATTTACAATCGTTTCTTGTCACCGGCGTAAACGTAAACAAATTTTGTTTAAAAGGAAATAAATATCGTTTGCGTTTTTAACTCCGTTTCCGTGACAAATTTCTAATCATTCGTACTTTCGACAATGTTGCACACTACACCTAAAGCGCTTGTTTCATTTTCTATCTCTTATGCTTTGCCAACTGACGAGGTTAACAATTTAAAAAATACTAGTTATAGAAGTAGAAGAAAGAAATACTGGTAACGTGAGAATAGGAATGTTTTTCTTGATCAGTCTCCCGTCTAAATATCTTTTTTTTTTTTAAAAGATAATATGGAAAATAAGAACAAGACTCTGTGTAGTGTGAAAAATCAATACATCATACTCCGAATGTGAGATACAACGAAAATGTCTTTTGAAAAACAAAAAATGTTGACAAAAATAGTAAATGTGTTGTGCCCGTCTAATAAGGTAGAAACTCGGAAACTGAACAAACCACCAAAGAACAATATAGTAAACAAAGGAAACAATCAAGTACTTTACAAGCGTAACACCGAATGCCAATTCAATTCCAGGTTACGGCACAGAACGTCGTAATTGAAATATTTTGGTTCATTATTTAGTGATTATTAATAACCCCACCAATCTAAGCTGAGGTGTGTATTTATGAATCTTCTTTATCCAAACATAACAACTATGAATTTGAGTATCAAAAACTTTTCCACGCATTAAAAATTGTGGAATTATGTCCACATGTATGTCATCATATAACAGGCAATGAAAAAATTTTGAGTTTTGCTAGTTTTGCTTTTTAACTAAAACGATCTTTCCATTGTTTTGACTACAATATCGCAGAAAAAAACATTTTCCTTAAATTTCGCATTTTTATTTATAGTTTAATGTTGTGTATTGCAATTAAAGATGCAGAAACTGTGAAACACGAATTTTGCACGACTGATATCAAAATCTTTGAGCTACACACAATTACTGCCTGGACCATTACCACCTTCACAACAAAAACAAAATTGGTAGAATACTTCTGCGCCATTTGAACAACTAATGGACATTGTAGTTGCGCATATGCATGCAAGTTCATGGGATGGGTATGTCGATGCACACTGTGAACAGCAATCTACAACATGCACTCCAACGGCAACTGTGTCAAACAACAGACGACACGGTTCCTGGCGGAGCCGGGTCCCAGCGATTTTGCGCCTGGGGGCACACGCATACCTTCGGCCGGCGGGAGCCCTGGCACAGGTGATGAAAGCCTCTGCGGGGTCGGCGCCGTGCTTTCGTCCTGCGTCTTCCAACTTCACGCCGAATCCACCGTCTCGCTCGTCGAAACAGTCACCAACCACAACCACAAAAACCCACTCGCCGCTCGCACTCACTCGCTCGCTAGCGCCGGCCACCGTAAAACACGAAACAAACGCCACGCGGCAAAGCGAGCCTGTCGGCTACGCGCGGGCGCCGGCCGTCCCGACGTACGCAGACTGGCCTGGCGCGGTCGCCGCACCGCCAACGCCGCCGCCGCCGCGCGCGCCCCCAGCGGCCGGACCGCGAAGCTCGCTCCCCCCTTCCCGTTCAGCGACCCACCCGAGAGGCAGGCAAGGAGGCGGGCGAGCGGGCGGGCAAGAACGGCGGGTTGGCGAGCTAGTAGGTAAGCGGGGTGGAGAGCAAGCAAGCTAACGAGTAGTCAAGAAATCATGCAAGCAAGTAGGCAAGCTGGCAAGCGGACCGGTAAGCAAGCAACCGGCGGGTAAAAGAGCGAGGTGGCAAGCAAGGTGGCAAGTGGGCGACGCCATCGAGCGGGAAAGTGGGCGGAAGAGCAAGTGGTCAAGCATGCGAGGAAGCAAGATGGCCGGCAAGAATAGAGGCAAATGGATGGGCGGGCGGAAGGACAGGCAAGCGGAAGGGCTGGCAAGCTAGCTAGCAAGCAAGAGTGGGGCAGGCAGGCAGGCAAGTGAGTGCGAAAACCGGCTGGCAAGTTGGCAGGCAAGCGAGCGGTCAGACATGTGAGCTGGAAAAAAAGGACGGGCAAGCGTATAGACAAGCGCGGAGGCAAGTGGACTGACAAGCAAGCAAGCGGCCGGTCGAGGAGGCGGAGGAGCTGGCGAATGAGCAAACGAACAAGAGGCCAAGTGGACAAGCATGAGGGCAGAGAGCGGCCAAGCGAACGGGCAAGCGCAAGCAGGCAAGCTAACGAGCGGACAGGCAAGCGAGCGGGCGAGTAGAGTCGCCAGCAAGCAGCGAGCCAGCGGGAAGGCCAACAGGCAGGCGAGCGGGCAAGCGTTGGGACAGGTAACCAAGCAGGAACCGACATCGGTGGCTCCGGACATCAACTAATGTCACTGCAGTGCCCTGATCGCGATCGAGTACCAACGGTGTGCGATTTTTGTCAGCTGCATAGGTAGGTCGAATTCTGAAGGAGAAGTTTTGCGACCGCCTGCTCTGATGAGTAGTTTTCCACGGTTTCTGTGATCAATACCAGGCGAACGCCACAGCAATACTCTAACAAGAGGACACGGACTTCGCGTGATCTTCCCTTCATCTTCATATCCTAACCACACCCACACTTACACATACATACACATGAACTACGCTACAATATAAGTCGGCAGACCAATTGGGGACCTGGAGATTGTCCGGGCTGGGGCGGTGCCACGCTGGAGGGAGATACCTGGTTGGGGGAACACCCCGCTAGCCAACCCTTAGGTCGTCGGCAGAGCTCACCATCCTGATACAGACTTCTCTAGATAGAGAAAACACGCACAACGCTTACGGGACTAACGACCTTCGCTGTTGACGCACCCGGAACCACTAAACCCAAGCAAGCAAACGAGCAGGGTAGCGGGCAAGGTGGCAGGCTGGCAGGCAGGCAGGCGAGTAGACGGGCCAGGGCGGGCAGGCCGGGAGGGAGACCCGTCGCCGTGGTTTCACTCGGGCAGGCGGCAGCCGGGGAGGTTTTCTTTCACTTGGCCGTCCTTTTACTTCTTGTCGCCGCCGCCGCCGCGCCACCGCCGCTCGGACACCAATGGACGCTCTTTCTCCGCGGAGCTCCACTTTCGCTTTTCTTCCCTCGCGCCTTTCGGGAGCAGATCGCCAGCCTACGCGCTGCAAGGACAGTTGACGGTGGAGTGACTCTGAAGGTGACCTTGCGAAATTAACTTTTCATTCCGGGCTGCTCTGCAAAATACATTGTGCGTGCTACGGCGGTTGTGAAGCTGCTCTATAAATAAACTAACGAAAAGAAATTCAATTAATAAATCATTGCGAATAAATATAGTAATATAATTTTCTATTTATGGGCATCTGGTAAGACACAGTGCAATATACTACACATCTGCGTTAATTGCAGTGCATTTTAGATAATATAATATTCATTGCTGCGAGGCATACAAGCTATTGTCAGTTATTGGATTGTTCTATGAGCTACAAACCGGTACTTTGAGAATAAATACATATTGCTCGCTTCCAATGTTGGAAACTCAGAAACAGCTGATGATATGTCAGCCTCTTAAATATTTTGAATCACATTCAATAACATTTAGAATATTAATTAGTACATTAACAGATGCACCCACTTCTGATAGCTTTAAGCGCCAAATCGTACTACATATTGCGGACTGACTGTTATGAGTAGATGACTGTAGAATATTTTGTCGACTTTCACTCGAACATTCTCTAATGGGCTAGTAAATCTCCCGTTTTGAACTACGTGAGGGGCAAATAAGTATTGTATATCTTCTAGCGAAGTGCGCATGAGCAGTACATTAATTATTGAAACTACCATCACCATCAGATACCAGCACAACAAAAGTCCCGACAAAACGCAAGCACTAGTTTGTTTGTTTTTTGCACAAATAAAGATCTCTTCACATTTTATATGAATGATTGTCAAAGAGTTTTTTAATTGAAATTCGAGTTTTGCGGCAAATACAATATGTTTCAATTTTCTTTATGATTATCTGACATGAAGCAGTATTTGAAATGGCAAGGAGAAGGACGAACGAGAGACTTTTTGTGTTCGAGGGTTTAGTGTTAAGGCCTGAGGATTACGAAAAGGACCGAAATTAATCCAAGGACAAAATAATTATTTATGATGCGAGTGGTAAAAGTAACATTTTATTTTACGAGTACGAAAGGTTGCAAAACGAGGCTCACATGACGAGTGGCGTAATCCTACGAGCAAAATAAAATCACTTTTACCGTGTGTGTCATACAATATATTTTAGATATTCTTACCAACTTTAATTTTATTTTAATTCAAGTATACAACTTACTTAAAGAAATATTGAGTTCACGAAACTATTTTGATTTCTTTGTTGCATTCACAATTTATCTGAACACTTGAACATCGTTTCACTTTTAGTACTATTGCTAAAAAAAAATGCTAAAAAGAACCGCTTTCACAAGAGGCATAAGATAGCCTTTTTTTCTTGTATAGCATACACTACGTTTCGTCATGCCTGTTTATAGTACCCTTTGTTTAACGAATTTGAATTTCATAATAAATTCAAGATTACGTACAATTAACATCCATCCACAGTGTAACAATAAAGAAATGAATGTCCTCAGTATTTTAATAAAATGCCAAGAATAAACCAATGTTAAACCAATAAATACCAATGTTCAGGAGACGAACATGGAAGATTTTGAAATTGATAAAAAAATAGACTTGACTCTAAAAGTATTGGAAATGTCAGGAGAAACTTGTACAGTGTTAGTCCCTAGTAACTCTTGAGTAATATACGAAAAAGAGTATAATTTGTATCGCAAACGGAACAAGGAAAACAAGATTCAGGCAATGAACAAAAGTGTCACGGTTGATAACTTCATTCTATAGTAGCAGGATTGTGAACACTTTTTCATAAAAAACGTATTTCAACATTGTAGGTATGTTTCAAGCTCTTTTACATTTGTAAAATTCCACAGCTTATTGCATTTCTTAAACGATAAAAATTTACTAGGTTATAAACCTAAAACATCAAATTCAATTACATATAATCAGATATTGGGTGTAAGATGCAGGATCGAGCCCATAAATAAGTACCGATTGGTCATAGGCTGGCCTTGACAAAACAACTACGTACTTCAGTTGACCATGAATCAAGACGATAAGAACCAGGTTCTTATTTCGGGAAATTTTGAAAAAAAAAAGAGAAATATTGGTCACATTATTTTGCAGATTGATATATTACCCATTAAATACTACATCTTATCTTCTTTATTCACTATCCGGGAGACGTCCATAATAAATATGTTTTTGGTTGGACTGTTGATGGTATTTGACGTAGTTGAATTAGGAGACTAAGATAATAGTTTCCTGGTTCAACAGTAAGTAGCTTTCCATCGTGAAATAGATGTAGCATAGGCAGACTTTTCTAAACACGTATGGCGAAAAAAGGAGACACCTCTGATAAACTGCATCTCAGAATTCACGTGGAGCGAGTCCTGCAAAGTCTGGGCTGTTGGTACACTACGCTGCGTTTTTTGTAAGGCTTCGGACACGAGGGTACCTCCTCAATGAAGGGAAGCTCTACAAGGCTTCTCGGCATGGAACAAACTATTCTTGGAGAAACTCGTCGCTCTTCTGCGTGTCTCTTCGTTTCACACGCACACGCGCTTGTGTTAACTCTCTGTCGCCAGAAAAAAAATCATGTGACTTAAAACAACCGTAAATATTACGCAAAATTACACAATTTCAGAAATTTGAAAAGTAAAGAAAATGTGTGTTGGTAAGTAGTTAGGTGGAAATAAAATATGTTCAGTGGCACACACAGGAGGAAAGAAAGGCTCATCGGACTTAAGCCTATCTCCAGAAGCCAATGATAAATAATATAGTTTTTTACTAATTTTCTATAATCACGAAAGTCATTCAATACATCAATTGTTGATGATATAAATATTAACTACATATCAGCAAATAAAAATACATTTTATATTCAGCATAAATAAAAAATCTTTGTAAAAAAAACATCGAATCGGTTAGACACTATATCTGTATATCTGTACTGGGTGTGGATCATAAATAAATATGGGCCCAGGCCTGGGAACACCTCAAATTGGCTTTAGTCGGATTAATCGGTCCTAAAGGCCAAGAACATGAATTAAAACATTCCAATTTTGCTACCGAAAATGCGGCTGTCTCGTCCAAGTTTTATAATTTCTGAAATGCATTTTTGAAGGATTACGTTTAGAGTACAATCTTTTTGGACGAATATTAAACAACATTCCACGCACATTAAGATTCCAGAATCGTAATGAAATAATCGACTTCCACATTTCGAAGAACTGCTTTGGTCAGCTATGCGGATAAACACAAACCGCATCTGGATCTGGACCCGCTGGCGCGCCGAACGGTATAGGAGAAAGAAGCCGCACTTTTTTACTCAAAATGTGGGTCATGATTAACGGGAATAAATTTAATTTCCTGTCTGTTTAGCGATGCGTAGATAATTCGAGGTCTTGTGTACGAATCGAATGGCTGATTCCCTGTCTCTCCTCCATTAATCTCTCTATTCCCCGTAGGTTTTTTTTGCCCAATCGTATTCTTTACCTTTTTAATGGACCGGCCCTGCGGTAATCCAGAACCGTTTTCGAAAGAGTTCGTACGTCTTTGGCGTTGCACCTGTGCACCGAGAAGCGCCGAATGCATTACCTTCCAGCAATTCCCCGACAGGCTCTGATGGCAACTTTGGGTTCAGTAATGGTAAGAATCCGTAATTGCCGGGGCTCGCGACTGGTAGAATGTGATGTGGCCAATCGAGCTGTGGGCGCATTTACTCGAGGAAGCACGCGCTTTCCCCTGAGCGGGTAGGCTGAGCTGAGCCTGAGAAGCACATTAGAACGGTAGATGAGGAAATATCGAGTTCTTTACCGACACGACGCCGACCGTCACGCGAATTCACGGAAGCTAAAAGTGTGGAGATAAGTATTATTTGCTGGCATTAGGAATTTGGTAAATTAAATCAGATAAAAACCGAGCCGGGCCGCTAAGGCTTAGAGCATTTACCAAATTCCGCGCCCAGAATTTTTCTGGAGAGGTATGATACTGTTATAGTGGTTAGCCGAGGTGATGTTTTCCAAAAAAACAATATTTCATTTGTGCTGAATATAATATGTATTTTTATTTTGTGTCTTATTTTTTAATATTTATAACATTAACAATTGATATATTAAATGATTTGCGTTGGAATAGAAAATTAGCAAAAATATTTTTTAATATGTTTCATTGGCTCATGGGTTGGGAGCGTCACTGCAAGTATCAATTAAACCCTTACGTTCGCAGTTTCGAATAACCAAAAATGCTTCTCCTCGTGAGTTTTGTGTGTTGTTTAGAAGAATGTCACTGGTTGGCATTCGATACAACTGACGTACGAGTTAAAATGCGGAGAGATATGACATAGGAAGGTCACGGTTATGAGACATTAGAATGTAAATTAAACTTGGTTCGTTAAAATAATCTCAAAAAACATATTGAATTTCAAAATATAAGGTTCTACGGTATACGCATGAGATCATTAGATCCCAACTTGCAAATCTTCATGTTAAAAATTCATATTAGCGGCTTGAAAAAAAAAAATTCTTGCATTTGTGTTATAAAAAACAGTGTGGTCACTTACTGACTGTGCGACCACATGAAATGCAATTCAATATGTTTAATTTAGATCTTTAAAATGAACCAAGGTTCATTTAGTGCATCCCAGTGTCATCCAACTGTGGCATTTCCTTTCTGTAGTAGGAACGAATCAACAGTATGCGTTTGAAATTCAAGAAAGCTCGTAAGGGAAAAAACAAACATGCGAATCTTTCCGACTTGCCGATCATGTTGTCAAAATGCACAGGCTTAGTTGGAACGGTTTGAATGCCTTGAAATTCTTCATTTTGGCTTGAGTTTTTAAGGAAATGTAGTGCGCATCAGTCTGAGCTCGTCTTCAAAACGACCGCAGGTGGCAGTGCATATGAACCAGGACAAAACCTGAAGAAATGTTATAGAGAAATCAACTGAGATCTCTACATAATCCTGAGATTAGGTTTTGAATGTTATGAAGATTCTGCAGTTTGACACAAATTCCAGCAGTTCGTACTTTACAGATGTTGTAGTTTCGTTAATTATTCCATGAGCCTTCTGAATCATCTGAATAATCTCCATTTCTTCTTCTCATTTGTTCTCTCAGTTTGTTCCCAATTTCCCATCATCATCTCGTGTTCCATGAACTTCACCCACATGGACCCTCAGCACGGAATAACCTTGACAGATTTCATAGCCGAGTACATCACGGAAAACCTCAACGCTACAAGAAAAAAACAACTCAAATTCACCCAAATGAGTAACAAACGCGACACTCCTCCTGCAAGAGAATTACGTGTCTCCAGATGCGTCACTCCGTGATTAGGATCCAGAAGGATAAACTCTACTCACTTCCCGTCCTTTGCGTAACCCCTGCACCGCCATTCCCGGAAACCGTCCATTAGACGCGCAAGACTCGCCTCCAGCTAATGCGTCTTTGCTGTAAAGACTTGAAGAATCCGCGGTCGAGACGGTCGCTTAATCTTCGAATCCCTCGCGTCAATATTTGGCTTCGGTTCTCCACTAAAGAATCTGGCAAAGCGCCGCGCAGGAATTTCGAAGGTTTTTCGACAAGGAGATGTTGCGTCCTTGACGGAATCCATGCACACAAAGGCGGAGTGCGTGTATTCTTTGTGTCACTTCCAGCAAACACTCGAGACTTGCGTGTCGAAAGTCGCCCTCGCTCTCGTTTGAAGACGGCTCGGCGCTGAGCGCTTATCGATGCGTCTTGTACGAACTCCGCCCTCCCGTTTCGAGAGCTCGATTCCAGGAAGCGCACTTTATAGGGCGACGCCTTTCTGCCAGGCAGTGATTCCTGATGTTGAGATATTGCAACATTTCTTCCGAAATTCTTCGGATACCTCTTCCAACACGATTGAAACAGCGTTCTCTCTCGAAATAACTTTCACGAAGGCTGAAGTGGAACTTAATATGGACATAGGTAAACAGACTATTACTCTGTTTGAATTGGAAGACGTGATACATCAAACAGGAACTATATTAAATATACGACAAATCTGAAATCTGTATAACTGCTGAATGGAATCATATTCTCAAATTATTATTTGAAAGACAATAATTCACTATTCCCACCATTTTAATATTCTTTTTACATTTACCCGTCCTACTATTAATTTACGATTAATGATTTGTAACGTGAACAACGTTATGAACAAAAAATGATTAGGCAATGCTCCTCCAAACTGAATCATTGAACTCTTCTGGTTATGCAAATAACTATTTTACCGTTTCATTTTTTCCTTAAATGAAATGAACAATTAATGATAAAAATTAAGAAAACTTATGATTAAGATATTATTGTGAAATTAGATATAAATTCAACAACGCCAGGGTATTATTAATCCAACCGGCGTTGCCCGGAAATGTATTAATCCTAATCATCAACTAATCAGGATCTATCTGTGTGTATTTATTCAATGGGGTAGAAGAGGGGGATAAGGTAATTTCTTCGACATCTCAAACAGTAACTTTTCTCTTGTTTTGAGATACCGCGAACAATATTTTATGATGATCGCAACAAAATTGTAGATTCACTTGAACCAACCAACAAATCTCTTTATTTATGTGAGAGAAAATAATAATTTGAAAAAAGTAGCTTAAGACATGCGCGACAAAACATCGTACCTTTAAGTGAAAACCGCATCGAAATCGGTTCTACCTTCCAGGTGTTACTCCGTAAAACACACAGAAGTCGTAAAAACAACTGAATGATTTTTTCTGATAGAGATAGACTTATTTTGACATGAAATACACACCAATTTTATTTATATTAATAGAAGACGGATAAATCACATTTTTAGTGCTTGTGGAGAAGAAAAAACTCATCAAGTATGCACTTGGATCAGACATTACGTCTCTTAAGCTAACACGAATTTTGAATCGCGTATATCAATTGTTCTTTTATTATCCAGTTATTTGAAGCCATTTCTCTCTTTGGTATTATGTTAGCTCTTTTGTTTCTTCTTCTGTTTCGTCTTCTACTTCTTCCGCTTCTTCCTCCATCTCTTTCTTGTTTCTTTCTTTCATTCTTTCTCGCGAATACGCCCCACCGCTCAGAAGCGTGCTCCATTTCTTTTCTGCCTAAAGGGCGTTAAACGAGTTCACATTGATCACACCAGCAAACATTCCACAGTTCTAATCCAAAGAATCACATAAATCTAAGCCCGAGAACATGATTCACCCCTAGCAAGCTGAGGTGCTGGCTGGAATTGACTCATCAGATTGCCTGGCATCAGTTGTTTGTTGGTGGGGCAACCCCTTTGTGCGAACTGTGGTCTAAGTTGGGGCAAAACAGGAAAAAATAGTTCGTTTTACGAAAATGTGTTGAATTGAAATCTAAGGTCGTTTGAAAAATTTTCAAAATTAGATAGTTTTCAAGATCACAAAACATAAATAAAACAACATGTTTTCAATGTATAAGAACGTAATTCTTCTCCAGACAGCGGCTGAACTCGACCTATCGAATTAGTGTAGAAAAATTCTGCCACCGTCGGGACTCAAACCCTAGAACCTCCCAGTCAGAGGCACTGCAGTGACATCAATTATTGCCTTCTGACACTAACTCTGTTAAAAATATTATTATTATTATTATTATTATTATTATTATTATTATTATCATTACCATCGTCTTCATTATCAGAACTCGGATTCTGATGACCTAAACATTCCTTGAAAAAAGACTTAAAAATAAATGAAAAAAATTACATTAAAAAACTTGAAATTAAGAGCGAAAATGACCTAATTTTTTTAAAATAATGCAAAGTTTATATGAAAATTTCAACTTATTCAATGAATTTTACAATTTGAAATAAAATGTATTTATATAAAACCATGTTCAATTTCACGTCTTCATTTTAGAAGGAAAAATATCCTTTGCTGCGATCTCCCAACCGACGGTTTTAAAAGGTCGAGGAGGTCACCGAAGATCCGTTTAATTATTAGAGATCGATAAACAGAGTGCATTGCAATAGTGAATTTCGTCAAGAACTGATGATACAATAAAAACTTTTTTTTATTGAGCCATTATAAATTCAAGAAAAATTCACTAATAAAAAAACACGAAAAGGGGAAAATTGCGTTAAAATGACAAAAATGACGAAAAAAAATATTGAAAAATCACAAAAATGTCTCAATAACATTTCATTTCTATAATCTTTATATGTCATGATAAACATTCATACACAAGCTAGCTATGTGTACAATGCACCAATGACAAGACGACACGTCATCGGGATGCGAGCCCTCATCATCAACATCATCACACGAAAGAGTCGGATCAGACGCGGAGAAAACCGGGGCCGACTCCTTTCGACCAGGTTCCTCCCGGCGCAGACCGCAGCGCTGCGCGGGTGACGCGGCCAAAGCATCGCGCGCAGCCGATGGGGCAACGGGCGCTTATCTGCGCGAGCTGCGCGGGCGCGGGGTGGGGGACGGCCACGCCCTCTCGGGCAGCCTAATCTCACGACGCGCGCCGCAATCGCAGCCGGCTTTTGTTTGGGCGGCACCGCGCGGCGCGGCTTTTGTTTCTGAACCTCCTCCTATCTGCCGCCGCCGCCACGCCCCCGCTCGGGATGATTTGCAACCGATGTTCAAACTCAATTCGAATTACCTTGTAATTATACTTTAAGGATAATTCGAAATTTCCGATAAGTCGAAAATATGAATTTTCCTATAATTTGATTTTTCGAATAATAAGGACCGGTTTAGAAGGTTTAGGGCATCAACTGATGTTACTGCAGTGCCTATACGCGGGAGTTTGAGTTCCTAGGGTTCAAGTATTCACGGTGGCTGAAATTTCGACAATAGCTAAATAGGTAGATCGAATTCAGGCGCTGTCTGGAGAGGAATTCGAGCTGCCGGCTGCTCTGATCGGAAACATTCCGAGGTTTCCCCGATCAAAACCAGGCGAATGTCGGAGCAGTACCCTAACGAACGCGGGGCCACGGACCGCGCGCGATCTCCCCTTCCTCTTCCTTGTCCTATTCTCACCCCTTACACACACACTTACTTCCACTACACTACCTCACACGCCGGGGGACCGGTCGGAAGCTTAGAGCTTGTCCCGGCTGGTGAAATGCTGATGGGAGACACCTGGTGGGGGGAGGCAGCTTGTCGGCGTGTAGATCCACGCCGGATCTCGCGAGCCAGTGAGGAAAGACCACACCCACCTCCCGCGATAATCATGCACTACACTTAGGGGACTAGTTGACGCTACAGAAACACTAACAATCGATCAATCGAATTGCTGGACATTTGTACCTTTTGGATGATTCGAATTTTACGAAAATTCGAATAATAAGGTAAAAAGAATTTGAGTAATTTAAAGAAATGGGAAATTTCTTTGAAACGGTCTCTGAAGCCAATAATAAATATACATTTTTTCCAAATTTTTGAGTTTAATGTTTAGAATACTGGGAGAAAATGTTTTCATAAATCTCAGAATATATCCTGGGGACGTCGAATAAAATAGTTATAGGTTATAGCAATAGCGATACGAAGTAGACAATTCCTCTCTGATACAAGGAATTCCATTTTCAAAGAAACGAGAAGAAAACCGAAGTTTTTAGACGAAAGATATTGTAATCAAACGCTAATCTTTAAACTTGTTGTGCTCGTGATGCCGTAGCCGTGGATCGCATTTAATCTGGAAAAAGGAAATTGAAGCACTTCTAAAAGTGGAAAGAGTTACGATGATCTGTCAGTGACCAGAGCCTTTGGATACCAATTCTTAAGACAAGGTTTTTCCACACAATAAATTGGTATGTTTTAGAAAACAATATGTTAACCCATTATGAAATTTAAGTTAAAATGTTTTCAAAAGCCTTCTGGAGTTGGAAATTGAACGAATTTACTCGACTGACTCAATCTACAGCGGTTTTCGAATAATCTGACTAGGCATAATTGATTTTTGAAAATCTCAGTCGCCAAACGATGAGAAGTTAGGAGTACAATCAACACTCCGCACAAGCATTTAGAGATCAGGAAATCTGAATTGAAAGTGGATGGAAGGATGCAAAAACTGAAGTAGAATCACCTAAAAAGCAGAAAAAGGTTCATCTGTCACTCTTTCAAATATCCAGCAACCGCGTCCCCATCATTTCATCGCCAATCCAAATGGCTTAGAGGCGACTTCTGTGACATTCCATACGAAAAGAAAACTGTATTTCTAGTTTAGTAAATTTTTATATATCTCAATATCTAATTTATTGTATTTAATGGCATCATGCCCAGGAAGTCAAATTATTGGTTGTCCGTAATTTGATCCCCAACATCCCGACGCAAATAGGACACTAAAATGAGAAATTTTGGAAGGAAAAAAGGAGAAGTAAGGAAACAGACGAAATGGCGAAGGAAAAGAGAAGCGAAACAAAGAGGAAAATGGGGAGACTAAGAAAAAGGACAGAACGGTGGAAGGCGAGGAGCCGGAAGGGGAAGAAAAGACACATGAATAGAAAAAGAAGAGAAAGGATGAGGGGGAGACAGGGAATGAGGAAGGGGAAGTGCATAAATAGAGAAGGAGCGAGATTAATGCAGAGGGGGAAGAGGAGGAGAGGGAAACGGAGAAGGGGACGAAGAAGAGAGGAAGAATATGAAGACCGTGGAGAAATAGAAAAGGGAAAACACAATAAATAAGCCAAAGTCGTTAGCCGAATTGCTTAACTACGCTCTGTGAAGTCAAACAGCAAAGTTAAACAATTCGAGATACCACGGCTTCTTGGTTGGGTGACCGTCTGGGAACCCCCATTATTAACGGCGGCGTCTAGCCCCTGGCCGAAGGGATAAAATGGCACTGACTGACTGTGACGTGACGTGACGGAACAAACCACAAAAACGTACTGGAGGATTACTTCAGAGAATATACGCTTATTGCTTAAGAAGGCCTAACGGTTGTATTGCGAAAAAATGCAACAAATTAAGAGGAAATAAGTTTTTTTTCTGTCGAAATTTCGGCGTTTTCTGGCGCACGATTACATTTAAAGAATTCGTAAGGTGAGAAAGTAAAAAAAAAATAAAATAAAATAAAAAAAAATAAAAAAAATAAAATTAATCACTAGCTCACCCAATGTGGCGTGCATTCCGCTTCCATGAACTGACAGCAGCGCCTGCAGCCCCACACTTCTCCCGCTGCAGATCCCAGCGCGGAGCGCATCTCGCTATGGGTCCGCGGGCATGAGATCGCGCGCGCGCACGCGGTCGTTCTGGCGACGCCGAGGCGACGAGCGCCGCGCGGCGGAAACGGGGGCGGGGGGGCAGGAAGGGCAGGGGGAGGGGGGGTGCAAGAAGAGGGAGCGACAGCTCCCGCAACAGAGCTCCATTGTACCCCCACAGGGGCGGCAAAGTACGGGCCATGCCGCGTGCGACCACGTAGACGCCAAGCGAGTAATCCTTTGCTCTCGGCCGATGTCACAGAGGGAGGTGGATACACTACATGCCGTCTCAAAAACATCGACTTCGTAAGTTTTCGTCAAGCAGCTTTGGCACATAAAAATTACATTTATATTTTGGGTAAGAAAGCACACAACAAAACCAATATAACTAACGAATGCTACTAACAATGTATCTAACCAAAGTTATTAACACAGCGCAAACAAATTTCTGTGCGATTGCTATGCTTAGATCGCACTAAGCTACGTAATGTTTTCTGAACGGCGATAGGGCTCCACTTCGCGTACGCAGTGTCTCCCATCACATGTTTCACAATGTAACAATCGTCAACGGCGAAGATATATCTCGCTCGCAAAGGGCTTCCATGGAGTTCCTTCAACATTAAAGCATCGTCTCCTCCGACGGGAGCTCCGCAAGGTCCCGATTGATTGACTTGACTGCTTTTTTCGCGTATGAGGGCGCGTAAACTACAACTAAGATCATTAGTCTCGTACACGATGTACACCTCAAGAGCTGGCAGTGTTCGTTCCTCGCTTCAACGTGAGGTCCAGCGCTGATCTACATGTCGCATTGCCCCCTCCATGTACTAATATTCATCAGCAGGGCATCGCCTCAGCCGGGTGAAGCTCTAGAACCAACGCGTGTGGCAATTTACTGGATATAGGGCAAGAATGTGCGTAAGGGCAGAGTGGTGGGAAACGGACGAGGAAGAAAAGATCGCGCATGGCCCACAGCCCTTTTCGTCAGAGTACTGCTCCGACATTCACGTGGCATGGAGCTACGAACACCCCTGACACGAAAGATTACTAGCCGATCCGGCGGCCGAGATCGTTAAGGCAGTAGTGCCCTAGCGGTCTCGGACCGAAGGATCGCGGGTTCGAGTCCCGCCTCGGGCATGGTTGTATTGTGTTCGTCCTTTCACCCCCTATCATCATATCGTATCGTCCTCATAATTACCATACCGTTACGCGCAATAGTGATCGCTAATGACCTAGAAGTTGATGCGACCTTACATAACAAAAAAAGGTTACTAATCCAGTTTTAAACACATCGATGATTTTGAGCATCGATGTATAGACACCTGGATGTATTGTTGGCGGTGTGGCATCCCTATTAGGCAGTAGCCGCTTTGGGCGCCCCTGGCGTAAGGCGAGCCGGCAGCGTGTGGGGGAGGCGGCGGGGCGCCCGGCCGGCAGCTGGGCCCGCTCGCGTCGTCAGCTGGGCGCGCCCGCGCCCGCGCCCACGCCCACGCCCCGGGCGACGCGCCGGCCGGGGAACAGCGGGGCGCCCTCGCCGCCTCGGCCTCACCGGCGCTGATTCACGGAGGCGTTTCGCGGGAGACCGGTTCATTGATTAGTGATTCCAGCGGCGCGGGACAACAGTCCCGTACGTGTAGTGCATGTTATACCTCATATGGTAGGTGTGATCTTCCCCCGATGATTCGGCGCCATACTACCCCTCAGATTACGGGGTTTTCCCAACTACGTATCTCCCACCACCAGGAACCATCTCCAGCTGAGACATGTTCTAAATTCTCGACGGGTCTCCCGGCATGTGTGGTAGAGTAGTGTATGTATGTGTGTGTCAGTAGAGAATGACGGTTGGAGAAGGAAGAGACGCCAACATGACGTCGGCTTGAGGGGATTTTTCCTCAACCTCTCACCGGGCAGCGCTCTAGCTGAGACAAGCTCCCGCCTAAACTCCCGACCTCTGTGATAATATAGTGCATGGAACTGCGTGTGTGTCAGTAATGGATGAGGATAGAACAAGGAAGAAGACGAAAACATCGCGCGCGTTCCGTGGCCCGTTTGTTTTAGTTCTGCTACGGCATTCGCCTGGTGTTGATCGGAGAAACGATGGAAAACAACCGATCAGAGGAGCTGGCCGCTAGAATTCTTGTTGAGACAACGACTGAATTCGACCTAGCAATATAACTAATGTCGGAAATCCTGCCCCCGTCGGGAGTGGAATCCCTGGACCTCCCGGTCATAGCCACTGCAGTGACATCAGTTGGTGCTCTGAGCCAGCTAAGCCGGCCATTAATTTTGTGCATTTACGAAGCATTAAACTGACTTATAAACTAATTTTGTTCCCTACGTATATTTCGATTTAAACATAGGATTCATTACAAGTAAACCAGCTTTTACAGTGTCATCCACTCGGGAGCTTGAATTACACCTGCATTGACGTTTAAGCTCCCGATTAGTTGTAACCGTAACAGCTGAGGATCTGTCATAGGACACTAAATATAGTACGATTTATTTAGTTATTCACTTGACGAAAATCAGCTGTTGCTGTTTCATCCAAGCGGGAGCTTGTATGTTGCTACAGTGACGTCACTATGGGGACGATCAAACTCACGATTGGATGAAACAGTCAGAAGATGATATACTTCATGTGCACGGTTAAATAAATCCCAGTATAATTCGACTGATTCATTGATTGATTAGTATTTCGGAGGACGTCAACTACCAGTGTCATTAGTTCCGTAAGTTTAAAGCATGTTCTTTTGCTCTGGAGGTGGTGGTGATCTTTCCCGCGCTGAATGGCGAGATCCGGCGCCGACCTATCGTCGGCTAGCGAGGTTTTCCCCAATCATGTCTAAGCTCCCGACCGGACACCCAGCGTGCGTGTTTGAGTAAGTGTGTGTAAGGGGACAGGATAAGACAAGAAAGAGGTGGGAAAGTTGGCGCGCGGTCCGTGGCCCGTTTGCTGGGGTTGTGCTCCGGCATTCGCCTGGAGTTGCTAGGATTTGTACGAGCCGGACCCCACGGCCACGTACAAGCACCCGAGAGATAAGCTGCAGTAGGCGAGACGCCAATACTTTGCATGAAAATTGCGGTAAACAACGCCAAAAGCGCGCCGAACGCTTATTGTCTTTCCTGACCTAAAGCTTTTTCTCTCTTTTACAGATCAACCATAGATGTCCGAAAGGATTGAATTGAATTGAATTTGCCTTATTTTACGTGGCGAGACTCGGGCCATCAGGCCTGCTCTTCCGTCTGACCACGCAAATTTCGCTACGCTCCGTTCACCAACTAGGAGAGAAAGGAGGTATTTCTTGGGCGAGAAACAGGCGATTTGAATTTAGCTCGCCTTAATTTTTTCGCCCTTAAAAATCCACGGCTTCGATCGGGTTTGAACCCGCCAACTTGGGTACAACAGTCCAGTACACTAACCGTTACCACCGCCGCCATAGGCGCCATAGGATAGGAGAAATTGCTACACAGCAGGGAAGTGTGGCAGCATTGCACACTGAACAGCGCTGCAAAGCTACGAGCGGTGTTGCTAGTACAATTCGAAGTATAGAGGGCGTCGTAAGAACGTGCTCTGTCTGCTTCTGGGTTATGCCCCCACCCCCACCCCCAGCCGGCAGTCGACGTAGCGAAGCGGGTG
>BOPP01000054.1:3479788-3490369 GCA_017312745.1 Gryllus bimaculatus
CGTTAAGCCCCTTCCACTCGAGATCGACGCGAGCCAGCAAACCGGGAGAGGTGGCTCAGGGCATCAACTGATGTCACTGCAGTGCCTCTGACCGAGATGGTCCAGGATTACACTCCCGGTTTAATCGCCCGTGCGCCCCTCAACCCCACGTCTGTAGAATTAATATATGAAGCATTGCGTATGACGGAATGTATCCATTTTTACTTTCTCGTCTTACATCCGACCGAAAAATTCTTAATGTTGTGCTCTGATAACGAAAACGTGAATAAATCTTGTTCCTACGATTAGTAAATTACTTTCTCTATAAGTAATATGTTGTAATGTAATCTCTTAATGTAAAATGTTGTTCAAAGATAGATCTACAATTACTCGAAAATATTAGTATATTTCGAGTAATTTTGCCTGAAATGTAGGTGATTATTAAATAATTTTCTCAGAAATGATTCCATTGTTTTTGTTTAAAGATTCCCCTCGTATACGAGTTGCTACGTAGCCGAATCAAGTTTAGTCGCTGTGTGAACGAGAATTCTAGCGGCCGGCTGGTCTGATCGGTAGTTTCCTCCGATCAACCCCACACCCTAACAAACGTGACACGGACCGAGCGATATCTATCCTTCCTCTTCCTTGCCCCTCTTCACCCCTTGCTTACCCTAACGTGCACCACACTACCACACATGCAGAGGCGGTCTGGAGCTTTGACCTAATCCCGGCTGGGGCGTTGCCCCGTAGGTGGGAGATACCTAGTTGCGGGATACCCGTTATACGACAGGTCGGACGGCCCCGGATCTCACCATCCAGCGTGGGAAGATCACCGACACTTCTCGAGAGAAGCGCACGCACTATACTTACGGGAATAATGGCATTAGCAGTTGACGCGCCCGAAATCACTAATCTTTATACTTGGAATCACTAATCAAAGCGAGGCAGTAACCACTGCCTAAGAGTGCCACATATTTACGTGCCGCTGGATTGTGGGTAACGCACCGTGTTTTTTTTCTGAGTCAAAACCGTCTGACGTGGCTGAAGGCAACGCCTGTTGCTTCTTGGCAGATTCATCGACGTTCTAGGGTTCGAGCCTCAACGGCGGCGGATTTTCGACATACCTAGGTCGAATTTAACCAGTGTCTTGGGGAGAAACTAGTGGTCTGTTGCCCTCATCAGTAGTTTTCCGTTGTTGTTTTTTTTCGATCAACAAATTCTAGGAGAATGTCGGAGCAGTACCTTACCAAACGGTTCACTGATCGCACACGCTCTGTCCTTCCTCTTTCTTGTCATCTCACATCTTCGTACACAGGTACACCCACAAGCACTACACTACTACACATGAACCGATGAAGGAGATACCTCGATAATACTCTAAAACGAATAAATGACAAATATAAAATCTCACTTTATTTTAAAAGGAGGATATTCGAAGGTTGCTTTATGAAAAAGTGAATTTGAACCCAGTCATAAGGTACACTAAGTTATTGGTCGAATAAAAGGGTGCATGTTGTAAGTAAAGTATTCGACGTTTCATCTCTTTAAATTTGTTACAAGGTCACGATGAAATGTGTCATGGATGTTCCTTGAAGTCATTAGAGTCGTAATGTAAGTTTTTTTTTCTGACGGTTTGGTGACGACAAAACTGCTAGAACTAGATACGCTCCGAAATAACGAAATATTAATTTTTTTTAAATAACTATAATCAATTGGATGAATAACTTTAAAAAATTTAAAACCCAGAAACAGAAATTCCTGTACCACTTTAGACTCAACAACTCGGAAGTATAAGGCGTGCAAGGAGTTTCAACAAAAACCCACACGAGGTCCCCTCACAGAGTCTATAACTCACCGAGCCGAAAAACGACACACTACAATCGAGGTATTGAACTCCACGAATCCGGGACGGTATTTCGGACAGCTTTCAAACCAAAGGAACAACACGGCCCTTCATTCCGACGCCCGAAGCCTTCAAACCGGAAAAGGGAGGCGACGTTTTTCCATTCGACCGCTAGGGGGCGTGTATGGGAACGACGCATAGCTGCAGCTGTGAGAACAGAGCTGCACTTGAGAAGCCGGCAGCGCCAGTTGAAGACAGAACGTAGACCAGAACGTAAGGCTCACATGACACGTGTTCAATCTGTGCTCTAAATTACTGAAAATATTTATTCTAATTTATTCATAGAGTTTGGCTCGAGGCGAGAGATGTGAATAAGAATATGTCCTTCATGACACCTTCATGGCGGATTTAATTATTATTTTATTTATAGTGCCCTATCCATTATAAAACGAGGCAATGTAATCTGAAGAAGAATCTTTATGGAACGATATTTACGTTAGTTGATTCAGAAATTAAAGAATGAAGTCATTTATTTGTGGTTGCATGAAACACGTCATAGGGTTGATGTGATTCATGGTGAGAAAACAAAATTCAAAAGTACGTGGTACATTCAATATTTATATGATATTCGTTTTCAATTTCATTTCATTTGTTAATGAAAATTAATGACAAACACGGAGAGCTAAGGCGAGGACGTTATTTCGTGACCGTTGTGTGCAGGGCAAATGGACACCACAATGTATCTTAAATATAACCTCCTTCATCAACTAATTCACAGTATAACGGAATTGTCAATTACCAGTATTCTGATACTTCACCCAATACTGATGTTGCACTATGTATTATGATTTCCTGCAGCAGAAACTAGGCGGAAGGTGAGTAAATTGATTGGTAAGAGAATTATTATAATAAATATTATCATGATTATTAATAGCAGTAGTACCTCTCTGAATGACTCTGCACAAGGCTGATGTTAAATTACGAAGACTTTGGACTCCCATAATGATTACGTAAATCTGGAAAACGAAGAGAAACGAAATGATAATGAAATAACCCACAGGGATCGTCTGTGTTCACTACAATATCAACATAATACATATCTCTTTAGTATCAGTATGGAAGAAAGCGGGAGAGGACGCACTACATTTATTAATACCAGTTTCAGTAAAACAAACTTTTATCAAAAAAGGAAAAAAATCTTCTGGGCATTGCGATGCTGAACTCTCGAATCTAATTAAAATAGGAAAATCGTACCACAAACAAAGCTAAACTAGTACAGAAACAAATAAAAACTCTCAAACTATACATCAAATTCAGCTACTTCAATACGCTATATAACCGCACACATGCATGGATTACTAAATTTATTAACTTCTCTTTCAAGTTCACGAAATTAATTCAAATCTCCGTAGTAAATTATGTACCATCAACCATTCAGTGGTGATGGGCCCTAATAAGAGGGCGTTTTCAGAAGAGCGTGTCTGCCACCGACACCTCTTTGCCGCCCACGCGAGGGCAGGGCCGAAGCCGAGTGGGCGCGTGGGTGGCGTGGAATGACGCATGCGGAAGCTGCCGAGAGCGGGCGGAGGTAGGCGCGGGGTTTCACGTTCCGAGAGGAGAGAGAGCGCGCGATGCGGCCGTGCCCGAGGCGGGGGCTGGGAAATGAAGAGCGGCGGGGTGGGGCGTGGCCCTTCGGAGAGGTGTGAGGCCAAACGGGGAGAAGCGAGGCTGGGAGTGGTGGATAGGGAGGGCTAGTGGTTACCTTCGAACCGCATGGTGCACGGGGCACCGGGGATAATGGCGGCGTCCGGTCGGGCAGAGTTGGGCGGGAGCTATTTTGTTGTGGGGTCGGGTCGGGTCGAGTCGGGTCGGATCAGATCAGATCGATCGGGTTCGGGTCGGGTCGGGTCGGCTCCCGGGTCGGTCGGGTCGGTCGGGTCGGGGCTTGCGGAGCAATGGGAGTGGGCGGCAACGGCAGGAAGCGAGAGGGAAGAAGCGGTGTAGGGGTGTCTGGCTGTGGTGTAAGCAGTGACTTGCTACGGTTAGTGCTGACTGCTGGGGTCGTGGGGATAGTGGTGGCGGTGGCTACAACGAAGCTCATAGGGAATCGGGGTACTGGGGTGGAGAGGGGAGAACGGGTCGGGGAGGTGGAGCAGGGAGAGTGGTGCGGCGTGGTAGGGAGGAAAGGGCGGGGCGAGAAAGGTGGGTGCGGCAGGCGGGTGGGGGCGGAAACGGTGGGAGAGTGGAGTGGTGAGCATGGGTGAGTGGGTGGGTGGAAGGGTGGGGCGGGGACAGTGGCGAGGGGTGGAGCGATGCGAGTAGCGCTGCGACATCAATGTCGATATTTTCAAAATATCGATGTTTTTTATAAAATATCAATCTATTTAACATTGACAAATTGAAACCTACGTTTTTTTTAAAAAATCAATATTTTTGGATGTTTTTATGGTTTAATTTTTTTAATAACAAAAATACATTATAGGAACACATTATAGGAAATTGATAAACACGACCACTGTGAAATTAAATCCCCTTGGCGCGAACTTTATTTTGAGTGATTACTGAACCAGTTTTAAGAACATCGGTGTTTCCGTTTTGAACATCGATGCTCTGTTGTCGATGTTACATCCTGGAGCGGTGGGGTGCGGCAGGCATGGAAGGCAGGTCGGTGGCAGAGGCGACGGAGCAGATGGGCGAGTACGAGGTCTATGACTAAAAGACGCCTTAGGCAGTCCACGGTCTCAAGCAGCAGCTGGCAAGCACGATAATTCTCCAGTCCAGGCGCATCGCTAAGAGCTCCTCAAATGAGCAATTCAGACGACTCGAATTAGCTTCAACGGCGTCAACACTACCGATAGTCCACATGCGTTCTCACAAGGTTCAAACATCATTACTTTCTCTCGAGTAGAGGGAAAGTTATGCAATGCTGCGTGAAAAAGAAAACGAGGAATTTTCGGCAGAAAAAAACTTTATTACAGGGCTCTAGGAACAAAAAGTGGATAAATACAGTTGCTTAATTTAGAAAAAAATCCTCCAACACGTGGTGTGGCCAGAATCCATGTTTTGATGGTCCTTGATGCAGAAAAGTTGAATGACGGCAAAACTTCTGTCTGTCCGTCCGTCCGTCTGAACAACGCAACAGCGGAAAATCGTTCAGCCTGTTTCCTCCAAAATTCATATTCCCCAATAGGCCTGGCTCATGTCGCGATGCTTTTGAAACAGATATTGTATTTTGGGGGTGCATTTTACATGAAGTTCTGGGACGTTTTTCTAATAAAAAAACATGTATATGCTCCATCGTTTTCGATTAAATTTTGTACAAATGTTCAATTTTTTTTCGGAATCTTCCTACAAGTAAAATATTAAATATAGATGTTTTTTCACTTAATGAAATCTGTTCCTTTAAGATATATATGAAAATAAGGCCGTTTACAATTTTTCAAAAATTAGAGTTCGCTTTTGCATAAACCTGTGTGAAAATACGGACGAGAAAGTATGTGCTGTTTCGACCCCACTATTTTATGGGTTTCTTTGAATTTCTTCACGGAGTATCATTAAATTGTTACATTTATGTGTTATTTGTTTCTTACATTCATTTCAGTCACGTGGGTATTAGGCGAATGAAGACCTGCAGGGGCTACACGAACATTTGTCCAGTGCATTCTAGAACATTCTTGTATTGTTAATATGTAGAAAAGTCTTTATACTTCTCATATGTAAATTATTTATAAAATATATTTGTGTTTCAATCTCCACCTGTTTGTACCTTCACCCACTGTTAATTTATTCTTTCCTCTACAGTCACGCCTCATAACGGCAGAGCGCCCCCGCGCATCTTTCAGACAAAGGTAGTTGGGACGCGGAATATTCGAAAGAAAAATAAGGTGTGGTCATGAAGAGAAGCTTTCATCCAGAACAGCGACTTCGTTGGTGCTTCCGAGAAGAAAGTTTTGCCTTCTTCCTCTCTCCCACCCACCCATCGCCGGATCGTGACTGTGGTTACCAGTTTCGACTTAAGCTCAGGCGCAAGGTACCAAGGCGTTGTGAAGAAGCGAATGGCCAGTGTCTATCAGTGAGATCCTACAGCACAGTTTTCTGGCACTGACTCAGTCCCTGAAGCCGCGAGAGGATTTGATGACTCATTTTGGAAAGGTGACGTTTTTTGCGATAATTATGGCGAGGGATTTATTTTCTGGAAGTAGTGGTTCAACCTTGACGTCAGGAAGTAGATATACTGGAAGATAATTACGATATCTAACAAGAGTCGTTTCTCGGTTAGGAAAGGTGATGAAACATCGAATGATGAAATTTGAATTTTGAGTTAATTTCCGTTCACTATGGGATTTCGTCTAAATGCACAATAGTATTTTGGAAATCGCTACTTGATAATTAATATTCAAGAAATATGCGAAGAAACAATGAATTGTTAATGTTTTAAATACTTTTTAATAATAGAAAATTGTGAAAATATTAATTCATCTATAATATCAATAGTCGTTGTTCAAACACGTTATTCAAGTAAATGCATTATAGAACATTTTTTCAAACTATTACACAATACTAGTTTTATGAACATGGCTTTCCAACTTAAATGTACGATACGAGGGTTACCTTCGTACGAGTACTAAGACTAAAGTATTAATCAATATGATAATTGAATTAAAAATTTAATTTTAAAGGTAAAAACAATGTTCCAATAAAACAATAGATACGTGATCTAGAGGTATTTATGTATTTGGAAATTAAATCATTGGCAATATAAAAATTATTGCATTTTACTAATAAAACAGTTCCCTTAAACAATAGTCTTGTAAAGGAAAATCAGTGTATTCAAGAAGGGACATCGTACTTTAAATTAACACAAATACGTACTGTCAACGGTGTCATTCTTTCACAACTTTATTCTCTCTGATCTCGTACTGTATGTATGAATGTACTTGGCGCAACAGCCCGTGAACGGGCTCAGGACTACCGGAGAGATCTCGTAGGATGCGTAATTCACCAAGAACTTAAATGACATTTAATTTAATAAATTACTTGTTTGATCATATTTCATTGGATTTTGATGAGTTCTAACATTGAATGGCTTCTCATGGCCAATGATAACAAAATAATTTATAAAGAATGTAGAAATTCGGTCTTTCATACGTAATGTATGCCATATTTCCACGTTAAGTCTTCTTGTTCATTGTATTTACATGTTGTTCACTACTTCATGAACATACTAGCAGCAGCTATCTTAAAAAAAAACATCACCACCATAAGTTCCAGTACATTACTATCAACTCCATGTCCTCAGATAAACAAACCCACACACATATTCGTGTAATAATCCTAATAATGTTACCTACATTTTAGAATAAACTGCTTAACAGCAATTGAGTGTCATTTTATGAAGCATACCTACCATATCAAACTCCAATGAAGTTAAAAATTACTGCCCAAATGACTTACAATTAAAAATTACTACTTCAACTTCCCTACTGGGACACCGGATTTGTTTAAAAAGTCGTCACGTGGCAGAGCCACCGGTGCACGTTCCACTACAAGGGAACCGGAAGGGGGGAGTGACATGAATGGAGAAGGCTCGGGGATGTTGGTTTTTGTTTTGTGACGCACGCGCTTGTTTAAAAAAAAAAAAAAGACATGAGGAGCATTCGAGAAACAAGGATCTATTTTCCCTATTCAGAATGTTGCCGCCAAAGGGAAGCGGAAATGACGAGTTTCCTGATTTGAAACGAATACGAAGCGCGACTGCACGAAATAGGGGTTTGGTATTGCATGTTCAGGTCCGGGCGTTTCAGCTGTAACAAGCGTGCTATAAAGCCACTACTATTACTACCCAGGCAACGTCACGGAATTATTTCTTTCAACTCTGAACACATTCTGGTCGGCAGAGAACTGAAACGAGGATGCCGGGAATAAATGATAAAAAATACATTTCAATTTAATGGGAAAAAATTTGAAAAGTTGTATTGCATTTCCAGACTGAAATCGTGTATTTTCCAGATCAGTAGCCCAAATTATGTAATACAAATCATTTTATTTTAAGATTTATAACTCCGTGGATTGCAAACATTAATACGGCTACTGCGCAAAAAAGGTGCCATTAGACCTCAAATTAATTTTTATAAATGAAAATGTGCCTGTAACGTAAACAATACTTTCTCAAAATATAGTCAAAACATTAAATCAGTACAAACATTCATTAAACATTTAAAGACTATTTTTGAAATTAACTTTTGACCTTGAATTAAAGAATGGCCGAATAAAACTTGTTAAATATACCAAACGCGAAAGGAAAATAGTAATAGGAAGTTGTTTGTTGCTCTAAGGTGTTTTAGAAACTGAGCTGTATAGGGGGTGGAAAGGAGTGGGGGAGATGATGAATTTCCTCGAAAACACTTTTGAAAGTCCCATAATTTTTTATTAATATATCACCTTTATTGTGAAAGTATTTGAAGAGCATTAAATATTTTGAAATGAATACCATGCAAAAAATTAAACCTCACGGATGCTCTGAACAGTACAGCTAAATCCGCAACATCGGGAGAACATTTATTTCGAAAACTCACGTCTCGTGCAACTAATATGATTTTTTGATGGTTAAAAATAATAATTAATAGATGTTACTTGAACAGAATGTTACTTGAAATCCAGAATGGATATACCATAGGATAATACTATATATTATAAGACAGGATATATAGAATATTACTAGTACCGAAATCTCGAAATAGCAATATAAAGAACATGTGCTCAACCAACCGAAGAAAACCCAAATCGCTAGAATCCTACCTATAGAATGTCTCATATACATTTTCTCTAGTTCGCAGAAAAGAAATAGTTGTACATAACAGGTTCATACTTCACGAGCAGAACAGTGTTAAAGTATGTAGAATGAATTGAATTGGTGTTGATGTACAAACTGTCTTTCAGAAAACCACATCTCACGCTGCTTGAATCGTCTTCTCGGAATCCGTTCCTCGCGACGGAATGGGGGCGTCATCTCGTGAGCTCCACGTTACATCACTTGCGATGTTCCCTGGAGCCGACACGCGCCTGCGGACTTTTTTCTTTCCTAGATTGCAGGACGCTTCGGGGACGGCTGAGGTCTGTCGCACGCGACGGGTCCTGGGAGAAATCTGATCCCCCGCTCACTGAACAGGGGAGTCGGCTGATGGTGACACACGGGCAGACAGTAGAAACGCGCGCGAGAGAGAAGGTTGGTGCACCTGCGTACGAGGTTGGAGGGATGGCAAGACAGTGATGATACGGTTTTTTAAAAATTTATTTTCTTCCAATTAGACTTTGGTCTTTGGGGGTTTTGACGGGTAAAATGTTACATACAATGATTTTACTTGGTCATCCTCAGGCAAATTCGGATCTCGGAATAATCCTTCACTTTGTTTTAAAAATTCATATTTGGATATTTTCACTAAGAGAAGTTTGCATTTGTGGTTTAGAGAAGGAGTAGTAATTACGATTGCGAAGTACTAGGACGGCTTAAAAAAATATGTGGGGATGGTATTTGAACTGAGATAATGTGATTATGATTGCGAAGCACTAGGACGGCTTAAGAGAACAATGTGTGGGGAGGGTATTTGAATTGAGATAGTGTGTAACATTCGACACTTTTCCTCGTTTATAATTAGCCTTTTTCTCTTTTCAGTTTTTTCCTCGTCTGTGTTATTGTGAAACCAAGCACATCAGCCTTTTGGACATACCTAGAATTATTGCAGGATGTTCGAATGAGTATTATGCAAACACCCTTTCCGAAATAAACAAATATTTCATTAACCTTAGGTATATTTTATTTATATTTTATGTATATTTTATTATGAAGAGCTCGTTATTTTTGACTTCTCGATATTGTGTCATAATTTCAAGGTTTTCCAATGCCCTGCGTACACTTAATATAACACAGATTTGATGGTCGGTGAAAATGATGATGGAGCAACGGTGGACTGAGAAGAACAAAGAAAAGAAACAACATCCGTGAATCCGCGTTACCCACCACAAACTGTACATGGAGAGATTAGAATTCGCAACAGGAATGCGGAGTAGAGATGCGACATCGATGTGGATGTTTTCAAAACATCAATATTTTCCTGTGAACATCGATTTATTTGTGCCGATGGTTTTTATTTATGCCGAAGATATTTATTTGATTGACAAAGTTTTTTGGAATGAAAAATATAATAATAAAAAATTACAATAATTTTCAGATTGTATAATTGGAAAATTCTTCAGACCAAAGTCACCATGAGTGAAAAATAAATTATATTATTTTTTTAGGATAAATGTCCTGTATTATTATTGTTTTATCGAATAACACAATGAGCGAGTTATTTATACAGTTTTGAGAATTTTTTGCCTTTGTGGACCGCTAAAACTGAACCAAAGATATCAATAGACATGACCCACCGTGATATGAAATCGCCCCCGCCCCCACCACCTACATGAGAACAGTGACGGTAGAGGTTACTATCATAGCTTTACAAACGTCACTTGAAGAACGTGGCTGGTTTAGGGTCGATGAATTTTTAAAACCGGAACATCGCTGTTTCGGAAGATGTGTGTTCTGTTGTGGACGCCACTGCGGGCGCTGGGTGAAGTGGGGGCGGGGCGACCGCACGAGGAGAAGCCCCACAGGCGCCGGCGGCGTCGGGACGCCTCAGGGCGACGGCACAAAGGGCGACGCCGGCGCACTTGCGGGGCGTCCGCGCGTGCGCCCCCCCCCCTCAGCACACGCCCCG
>BOPP01000054.1:3490598-3511536 GCA_017312745.1 Gryllus bimaculatus
GTTCCTTCTTTCTCTCTCACTCCCTCGTTCGTTCTTTCTCTCTCACTCCCTCGTTCCTTCTTTCTCTCGCACTCCCTCGTTCCTTCTTTCTCTCTCACACCCTCGTTCTTTCTTTCTCTCTCATTCTCTCGTTCTTTCTTTCTCTCTTACTCCCTCGTTCTCTCTTTCTCTCTTACTTCCTCGTTCTTTCTTTCTCTCTCACTCCCTCGTTCTTTCTTTCTTTCTCTCTCACTCCTTCGTTCTTTCTTTCTCTCTCATTCCCTCTTTCTTTCTCTTTCTCCCGCTAAATCTAAGCATGTGATTACAGGTACGCCGGATAGGAGCCCATCGTCACTGTTTTCATAAAAAAAGTAAACTGCTTCATAAACACGTAAAAAGGAACTGTTAACTATTTTTTCTTTGTGCACAAAAATAATTAATTTAATTTAACCTTTAAAAATCAGATAATGCATTAAAAAAATGCCGTTCTAAGATGTAGAAAAAAATGTTTAGTACTGGCTTAGCTAATCTGCTACTTTAAATAGTGTTGAAAGTATTTTTTTATTAATTTGAGTATTGTTTACGTAGCAGAATGATACGTATTAACGATTAGGTTTCTGCCAGCATAGGGAGATATGTAGAATGACATTTTTCTTGTCCCAAAAATCACGGAAGAGGTTTATTAACCGCGAGAGAACGACATACGAACGGACACACAGGTTACCAAATTACTACACGCAATACTATTACTAGGGTGGATTTTGATGAAGTAAAACACCGTCAGAAATGATCAATAAAATGCTATTAAAATGTTTTTAAAATGACCTAAAAACAAAGAAAAATGACGTAAAAAATTTGAACAAAACCAGGTCAGTTAAGCTCTTGGAAATGTTACTGATGTAGTCGAGGCTTCTTCCATTCGTCCAAGTGAGGTCCGCTTCCAAACGTTTGTTTGTGACTGGACCATGAAATCTGTCTTAAGTTATCGTGAAATCTGCCGAACCGACAATGGTGCTGATATGAACAGATCACAAACAGCGGTTGACATCACAATATCTGAGCGAAGAAATCTAATGGACTACTCAGGAAATCTGTGAAGAACATTTGCTGCATCTCGTAAATACTATTTGAAGCACGTACCCTTAAAATAAAATTAAAATCGATGAAATCCACGAAAAAAGTCTTTATAAATGACGAAAAAAGCTACAAAAATGCCTTGTTAGTCGAAATCGAATAAAAATGCAAATAAATATCCAATAAAATTGGGCCATTTCCTTTTGTCATAATATAAAATGAATGTCTACACTAAAAGGCATTGGTCTAAAGTGAAAAAACAGGGATATTTAATTGAAATCCGCTCCCTCATTATTACAGAGCCCCGCTCTTGGGCCACCGCTGGAGATACTAATCGGAGCCTGACTCGAGAGCCGCGAGGAGCGGGACCTGTGCTCCAGCGCCCTCTGTGTGCGCGATCTCCGCGGTGCGTTGACGGCGGTGTGTCGCAGCGGTTTATTCAATTAGCGGGCGGGGCTCTCGCCGTCCCGTTGCTGCTCCGCCGCTGCCCCACTGCTCCACAGCGACGCCCGCCCCCGCAGCCTTGCAGCTCCCGTTACTGGGCCACGCGCGACGCACTTACCACAAGCACACCCGCGGGCGACACCCTCAACAGATCGTAGATTCATTCAACGCGCGTGCGCAAACGGGAGTAGGGAGGCAAGCGGGCCTTTTCTTTAGGTTGCTTTGTAACTACAAGGCCACGTAGCGACCACTGTCATGATTTTGCTGTAAGGACAACATAAACTCACTCATTCCCGAGGCGGGACTCGAACTCACGATCCTTCCGTCCGAGATCACCATGAATCTGGCTCGGCTATCCGGATAGGCCAAGGGACTCTTGGTTCATCGGAAGACTTCGAAAGGGAACCTGTAGCCCCACGTACGCAAAACATTTTGTTACCTTAAATACGGACAACTTCTGATTTTACCACCGGCTTAGATGACTTTGGGCATCAGTTGATGTCATCACTGACCGGGAGGTTGAAGGGTTCGACTCCCGACGGCGGCAGGGTTTTTGGCGGAGAATTGTAGTGACCGTCTGTTCTGATTGGTAGTTTTCTGTGGTTTCTCTGATCAACACCAGGCCAAAGCCGGAGTACCATAACATACGGGCCATGAACAGGGCGCGATATTTTCTTTCTCTGCCTATACTCACACCTTATGTAGACACACTTACGTGTGAAAAAAGTTCACATAATCGCCTGCTCATTATGGTCATTTTTAATTAATAATATTCTGTAATCATTACTCAAAGTTAACATAGTGCGTTTATTTACCTTCTCAATATTTCTTATTTTGTTGTGGTCTTTCTCCGCTCCTAAGGTGATTCCGTTATTGAGGCACGCGTGCGGCTCAAGTAAATCCTCGAGTTATGTCTTGTTATCCGATTCTTGAAGTAATGAGAAGATTCTAGAAAAGAGAGGCAAAATTGCTTCTCGAAAATACGCTGTAATGGGACTTTACAAAGTGCAACTGGGCGTTGCGGCACATTACTGATGATACTTTGCTTTTGATTATACTAACAACATATATTTGGAAATTTTCAAATGAAATGAGTACAAATAATTTAAAATTATTCTTTATTTAAAAGGTGTGACAATTTTCCCTAAGTGTTTTATAAAACTTACACACGAAACGTAAAAATGTTAACGTTTCGGAATATGTATGAAATATTATACAGTGCACCAACAGAAAAATATTTCATTTAAAAAACTCCTGTAAGGCGGTGTTATCTTTGCTTGTGCATCCAGTTTTTCATCTCCCTCTCAAGAGTTCTAGATCCAGGCTGTTATTTTGTTTGATCACGATAAAAGTGAAGTGTTGCTGACAAGCGATATAGGTTGACAAGTGACAAACTGAGTGACTTATTAGTGGGACGATAAGCTTTTTATTGAGCCTTGTGATTTTCAAAAGGTTTTAAGAGGTCACAGGTTCTGATGGTCAGGACCGGCGGTTGCAATGCAAACATTGATATGAAATACAATGTACACATTAAGGTTGAAATTCTATTGGAACACTCATCCATGGGTAAATGTTTTACAGGTAGAAGTTCAAATTACAATTCATTGTCGTTTCAAGGTTTCAAGAGCTTTGAATGAGGATTATGGCTTCCGCTTTCGAACAAGATGGGGAGGGGAGAGAAACGTTAAACCATGAGATCAAACTACAAAATGAAGTCTATTCCTAAAAAAAGAAACTGAGATTGAAGCTTATTTTCCAGAGGTGAAATTTGAGAATGCCAGCTACTTGCAGATGGATCATATGTCGGGATTAATATAAAGTTGTGATGAAACGTACAAATTCAGTTTCGTGTTTTTATAATTCAAGTCCTTTCCGTTTAAAATCTCATTTTTTTATGCCCACACAACTTGAAAATGTAAAGAATTTCATGTGTTTTGCATTTGTTCACAGGATATGCACAACTAATGTGAGTATGGTACCGTGGGAAGTATTATTGTTATTAACAATAATCTAATAGAAAGGAAATTTTAGGGGAAAAATCGAGTATTTAAGGAAGTATTTTATTATTTTGATAAGAGAAATTTTCTATCGGTTCGAACATTGGTATAACAAGATGAAACCATCATCGTAGCAATCCTTACACATGCTTTTGAGTAATTACTCCCTCCCAAAACTAGACAAGAAAAAAAAAGACATTGATATTAACATTCAACGCAATTTTTCACAAAACAATTCGGTTTTCGCGGTACATTTCGGTTCGCAACCACCACCGCCACCTCCTCAGACGACGACGACAACGACAACGACAACAACGACAACGACGACGAAAAACACGAACTACACTTACGGGACTAGTGACCTCGTTAGTTGACGCGCCCGGAATCACTAACAACCAACCAACCCACACGTAACGCGCGGCGAGCGTCCGATGTTTTGCGAGAGAAGAGCGAGTGCGCGCGTGGCGAGACGGCGCGGCGGCGAGCCGGCGTTACGTAACTTTATGATTCGATGCGTTGCCTGTCGGCCTCTCCGCGCCGCGCGGGCCGGCTGTTGTTCCAGCTCTGATTGCCGCGCGGCGTTCCACGCGGCGCGGGGCGGCACCGAGCGGCGGTTCCGCGCAAAAACAACGGACTCGGCGGCGGCACGACGTTGACACACAGTGGTCCACGCACCCTTTGCGCACGGTCACAAAAAATCGTTGAACGTTTTACCCTCGCGTTTCCTCCGCTTTTGTTTCTTAAATACTACATTCGGGGCCTTTTTGAACCCCAAGCAGTTGAACAGTTTGAAGTGGTAAACTATACGGCAATATACGGAGAGTAAGGGCACCTGATTTTATATAAGGGCACCTTTTGTAGCTTATTTTTAATATCAAAATAAATATAATTTATTTATATTAAATATTTTCTATAAAAAACAACTTCCACTTTACGTTGCCTACGTTGTTGATACATAATGCGTCAGGAATATTTATAAGAGTCTGAAAGAGTTATTTAGAAGTTAATCAAGTATTGACAATATTACGTTTTGAAGTCATTGTCAAGATATTTCCTATACAATGCGAAAATAAGAGAATATACTTCAGGTCACACAGGTTCCATGTAACGGAATCAGTTATTAAATCTCTACTAAAATTTGACAAATATGTGAAAATTGTTAGGTGCCTACTTCATAAGAGCACAACGGCATATCTAAAAGACCTGAACATTTCCTGGAAAATATTAACAAATTTATGATGGTGGGGACCCCAGATATGGATGGATTTTCAGCGGTTTTGTTGTTGTTGTTTTTGCGGAGTTGTGAGGACATATTTTCATCACAATTACCTCCAGATAACGAAATAACTGTGCACAACACTGGTTGTCATTCATTTATTCATTCTGTTTCGATTCCACGTAGAAACAGTGTCGTTTACAAACAAACGTTTCTTTTACATCCATTTTCTACGCAGAAAATTAAAAAAAAGAAAGTGTAAATCAGGCTTTACCCATTAGTGACCCTTAGTATAATGGTCACATTCCACTCCTGGGAACCTCATGTAAGATACGGAAAGTACGCTACGAGAACTAAATGTATCTTGTGATTTTGGCGAACCAATTGATTTGTTAGTATGCATTTATAAGTTTAAAGCTACATAAGATCTTAAACTCAAAAAATCTCAGCCACGGCTCTTGGTAGGTCCCTGGCTCGATTATGACGCCAAAAAGAAATTGAAGACAGAAGAGAACGTTTCCCCTGCCATTTCCCAGCGCGTGTCCTTGTTACCCGCCAAGCACCACTGCTTGAAAGGTTGCCTACCCAGCGCCTGTGATCCAAGGTGTAAAATAGCACGGACAACTCGCGGTGAGCCTACGTTCTTAGAAGTTGAGACAAGAGGAAGAAACGATGAATCACTCGCAGGATTTAAAATGAGGAATTTCCAGATGAATCATATTTCATATTTGTTTTATTTGTAAGACAGTTTGTGATTTCCTTCCAACACAACTGCAATATTAGATACAATGATCTTTCGAAGTGTATATTTTCATACATTCACTTTAATGAGCTTACTTCTCTACGTGCTGAAGAATTAAAAAAAAAAAAACAAAAAAAAATGGAAGATTATTAGTTTTAATGAAAAGAGATTTCTAATCGATGCCGAATTGCGTAACTTTTCATTTTCTCGTATTGGGGTAAAATCCGGAGATTATTTTTTTTCAATAAATCTATTTCTTTAAATTGACCAGTCATAACTAACGAACTTTTGAAGAGGGGAATTCCTTTCTTCAAAAACTATTCTACTGATAGTATAATATAATGTAAGAAAAATACCCCAGGAGAAAGGGATTGAGAGGATCAGAGAGTGATGGAATTCAAGCGCCATGGAATTCAAATTGTGAGAACAAATCAAACATGATCCTTGCAGAATAGTACTTATATTTATTTTTATTCAGATGACATTTCTTAATGGCAAATAGTATGTTCTAACATTTCTTGTCTGTGGGTAACGAGTGAAATTGAGTTCAGGAAACTAGGAAATCTGACATAATCTAACATAATAATTTTATTATATATTTTGGTCGACTAAATAAAATATTACACACAATGACAAAAATACCTTATTGACTCGAGAATGATTCAAGGTTACCTTAGTCGCGTATAAAATGTATTACTTCATCGTAGTACTATAACGTCATCGTATAATGTACGGTATTACTATTTTGCTCACTAAAAAGTAATTAAAATATCAAAGCAAAAACTTCTAGGCATTTCACCTGATTGAAACCCTGGATGATACGAGTATAAACCTTTCATGTAGTACAAGAATCCTGATTAGAAGTTCGAAATCAAAGTTTGAAGTATACTTAACGTTTAAAGCATATTTAAAAATCATTAATTGTTAATAATCTTAAAATAAATTTACGGATTTATTGAACGATGTTTTCGAGAACGTCATCAGTCATGTTAGTGTAATTCATGTTTTATCTCTGGAGGTGGTGGAGCGATATTCATCCCGTGCAGAATGGTGAGATTTGGCGCCACCTTCATGTAAGCGTGCCGGTAATTTCCCACTCCAGGTATCTACCCGGCACGGCTCCGACTCGGCCGAGACAAGCTCCAAGCTCCCGACAGGTGTGCTAGCATGTGTAGCAGCGAAGATCACGTAAATGTGTGTATAAGAGGGAGATAAGAAAATAAAGTGGAAGGAAAAATAGCGCGCGGTCAGTGGCCAGTGTGTTAGGGGCCGTTCGATATTCACAAGGTGGTAATCGGAGAACCCACGGAAAACTAACGACCAGATCCGCCTGCCGTCAGAACTCTACTCTCGAAAGCTTAATTCCACTTACCTGTTTTTCTAAACACATTTGTTTTAGATGGAATACATCGTTTAGTACAATCGCTTTTTTTACCACCTAACTATTAATCGCTGAAAATCAGCCACCAACGGAATATGCTCCCTATGACCTCCTGATCAACGTCAGAGACAACGGCTCGGAGCTAGCACAGTTCCTCATAAATTGATGGATATTGTATGCCATTTCCCCACGTTTATATTTTTTTTAAAACGTTATTTTAAAACCCCTGTTCAACTTCCAGATTCACCATTGGGCTCGTGCTACAAACCATCCAGCAACAGCACGGGGCAGGTGCGAATTCCCCGCTGGCGCGCGCGCGTCGTTCGCGTGGCCGCCGCCAGGCAGCGCCGGCGTGCAGCGCGGGGCGCGCGCCGCGCCGCCGAATCGCGCCGCCAGGGCGCGCGCGCTGTCGGGGGCCGGCGCCGGCGCCACCGCGCGACGGGTCGTGGCGAAAGCGAGCCACCGAGCGGGAAACGGCCCCGCGCCGCGCCACCTGTTGCGGAGAAAGGGCGAGGCCACAGCGGCGGCTTTGGTCTCGCAGCCTTTCTGCCCCCCACCGCCTACTCGATTTACGCGGTTGGTTTTGACCCCGCGAACCGCGGTGCCAGGAACGTATCCAGCGAATCATTGGAGGGGGGATCGGAGATTTTTGTTAAATAATAAACAAATTTGCTATTACATTTTATATCATTTATGTATTGTAGATGTGATAATATATTTTTACTGTTGAAATAATTACATAATTCGAATATAAATAAATATTTAAGTACATTTTGCCAAATAAAGGAAGGCAAACGAAACTTCTAGGACTTTGGGGGGGGGGGAGCGGCTCATGATCCCCCCCTGGACCCGACAGTGCGCAGTGCGCATGCGCGCGCTTGATAAAAGGTCGAATTTTTTCCCGGAAAGGTAGCATCTCGGGTCTTAAGAAAACGAATCGTACACTTTTTAAGAGTAGAAGCACTCTTTCAGAAAGTATCCTCTTTTGTACTCTCTCTTTTTCCAACAGTGCATAATGCACTTTTTTTCCCCTATAAAGCATTCAACATCATTTATAACTAGAGAGTAGTTGTGCCTCGGCCACTCCGGCAGTTTTGCTCTCTCAGCCTCCCCCCCCCCCCCCCGTAGACGCGTTTCGATTTGACGAGGGATTTGAAAGGGAACTTTTTTTAGCAAACGCGCGCAAGCGCAATTTCACTTCTGCGGATCTACAACTATTTCTTTGAGCAATTTACGCGTTCTCTATATCTCCGACATCGTTCGTCATAGAGTAGTGAGTAAATCGGATATAAAGGATTTAAAAATCTGCTACCCGCTTAGAAGAATCGAAAAAAAGTTGAAACGTAAATTGTAGCTAAAAGTGGCATTTGGATTCGTTTATTCCAAGAAATGTCATTTCTTGTTTATATAACGATGGTATTACGATACGTATTTAATAACACACGATCGTTAACAGTAATAAAAGTCTCAATTGCATTGGCTAACGTCTCGGTTTACAAAGTTGAAACGCGTCTATTATTTGCAATCTATTGGACTAAGGTAATGAATAACAAGTTATATTAACGTAACTTATTTGAACAGACGCTGCTTTGGTTCGTAATTTTTACGTTGATTTTATTTCTAATAAGTAATTTTTACTTCGGCCATCCCACCACATGACATACAGTGTGTTTCGTGTACTTTCAGCTACATTCAGTATTCCAGACGCTAGTCGGAGATTTATGAAACAGTAGGGGATGTATGGTAAGGGGATGGGCAATGAATCCATCGTTCCGCTCTAAAGATGGGAGTGGGATCAAAATGCGGAAGTCAGAATCACACGCGGTCCGTGGCACAGTTGGAAAGGGTGTTGTTCAGACATTCGCCTGGAATGATACGAGAAAACCAAAAATCAACGTAGCGGTGATGTCAGTTGTAAGTAATACGCATCAGCACGAAGTATCGTATGCCAATTAAAAGTTGGATTCGGGACACAACAAAACACTGAGAATTCATTGTAATGAATGTCACACGATTAAATCGTGACGTCAATCTGTACTCGAAACATATCGCTGAATTCTCCTTCATTAATGATACAATTTATTCGATGCAATTCAACAGTAAATACAGATTATTTTCATAACAATAGTACAAGTGTATTTTGAAAGAAATCTGTTGAGAAAAAAGTGTTTCGAGGGAAGAAAACAAACCAATCCCGAAACACCGCCGCCATCTCCATCAGGATGTGTCCGCGATCGTGCAACCTGTGCGGGGAGTGGGATGGCGTTTGAGGTCGCCGCCGTTTCCACACGCGGCCGCCAGGGGCGCGCGCGGGGACGGTGCGTGGGTGAAAGCGGGCGCGTGTGTGCACACCTGTTGCATGAGCGGTGCGACGCGTGTAGCCACGTGGAGCGGGTTTACAGCTGCGCCGGTGGATGTAGTAGTGCTCGGGCGCAGGCCTTTTAATAAACACCCACAGGGGCGTTCCATGATGAAGGAGACGTTCATTTGTTAACAGTAAGCTTTCTCTTTGTTTTTACGTAACTTTGGAGTCTTGTAATTCCCATTCATACGTGAAGATATAGTGTTGAGAATACACAAGTTGTCACTTCACTTAATCTGCATATTTTACTCCATTCGTACAAGTAAACATTAAACCGGAGATAATTATTGAAATAACTCAACTTCTTCATATAAAATAAAATAAATATGTGAGTAGCTTTTATTTTGCCAAGAGTCCGGGTTTCGGGTCCAATCAGTGGCGGATTTTCGACATTAACTTAATATCTAGGTCGATTTCAGCCGCTATCTGCAGGAAAATTCTAGGGCCTGGTTGCTGTGAACAGTAGTTTTAATTGCTTTCTCTACCATGTGAACACCGCAGCAGTACCCACACAAACTGGCTATCGCGCGCTATTTTATCTTCGTCTTTCTGGTTTTTATACTAATCCTAAATATAATTGTTACAGTACCTGAATCAGAGGTCCCAAAATAGTCCCCGAAACGTTGCAAATAAAGGACTATACTAACAAAAAACTCGAAACTGGGTTTCACGCAGATTAAACTCATCCATGAAAAACGACCTTAATCCTGACTGTCAATGAAATAATAAGCGACCATAACAAAAACTAGAATTTCTCATTTTCCCTTCAGTTTTAATACCTCGCAGTTCTCCTAACCAACCACACGTGACCCCATCTCCCTCGTATGTGCGAGACGAGGGGGACTCATAAAAGCGGCATGACTCAGTTTACAAGCACGCCTTGAGCGCGTCACGGCGCGTACAGTGGCCCTAACAGACCCGAAAAGCGGGCATACGAGACAAAGTGAAATAACCACGTCATACAGTTAATGTTATTAAATTAGATTTTATAGTTCTAAGTAGTTTCTTATATTACGTTTGAATAGTATTTTATTCTACGAGGGCGTTACTAGGGTTGTAATAATCAAGTGGCATAAAAAAGCCCGAGGGGGTTTAGTCCGAAAGGTTTTTACCGCACGAGATCGTTAGAATGAGTTAATGGCGTGGTAGAAACTATTTTATTTAACCTAATTTTAATGATTCTGGTTTACTAATTTTATAATTCACTTCAATAATAGTTAACTTGCCTCGGTCTCTTTTCAGTTTCTCTCCCATAAATTCCTTCTCAAGAGAACATGTAGCATCATTCCACTGTTTTTTTCGTATTTCTGTCGCAAACATGATTTCCTTCAATGCAGGTAAATTGTGCCGTTTATATCGAGCTACGTATGGAAGGCAATAACAAGCAATAATGTATTATTTAAAAACCAATATTTCAGAGTAAGAATATAATGAAGCATTACATTATAACCATATGTTCACGTCTTGCACTGTTCTCAAACTAGAAGCCATGCCATATATAACTTGATATAAAATCTAGGCAGAGTCGAGAATTTCCATTGAACCCTATTTTATGTTCTTGAAGCAATAAATAAATAGTAAATTTTTAAATAAACGGTAGTAGTGGGTTACACTTTCATCATCCTTCATTAAATTCATACATTAGTGTGGACATAAATATATAATATACTATAAAAAAGAGTATTATTATTTTATAACTCAATCATCTTCAGGGTTGTGACGATACAAGCCTGCGATATGTCAGGCGAAACGTCGGCCTCTCAGCCAACGACGCGGCGTCACCCGGACAGCCAAGAAGTCATGAACTTAGGCCGCGAAAGCCTATTGATCTATATATATATATAATATATATATTAATATAATATATATATATATATATATATACACATACATATAAATACCTACATATATACTTTTTTAAATCTGTTTTATGAATATTATACGTATTTTTGCGCGCGTAGAGACGCGGTTCAGAGCACAGTGGTGCGCGGCTGCGTGTGAGCAACCCGAGTCGGGCGGGCACCTTCGGGCAGCGCGTAGCCAACGAGGAAGCGGCGGTCGCGAGCGTGCGTTACGCGAATTACGACGCCGCGGCTAACTACCCTTTACGCACCTTCATTCCCTGGGGTTTCCACGATATTCCGGTTTCTTTTCTCTCAAAACGGTCAGCCTGGCGCAGCCCTCACACCCGGCGCTAGTAACTAATTAATTACTAATTAACGTGTACCTGCCAAGCGATCTTTTTTTTCAATAGGGAGAAACCTAATGGGCTGGACGAACACAGTCGGAAGCTAGCTGGCCGCTTGTTGTTCAGAAAAGGGGCTAGAATAACTAATTTTAAATTAAGATTTATGTGAGAGATGTGCTATCCAGCTTCAGACCAATGCTGTCAATCTCTGCTGATCGTCCTGTAGAGGTGTGGGGCCAGGATCCGAGAGCGCAAGAAAACGTGGGCAGATTGTACTTCTTATACGTCACATAATCTTTTTACAGTTCATTGACAAAATAAATAAAATATTGCAACATGCTGTCTTTTCTGTATAAAACTATAGCATCCATAGGCGTGTCCAACACGCAAGGTTTCAAGGGCCACAACTAAAACTTGTAATACGGTTGCAACCCATATTTTCATTACTCGGGCTATCCACACTTGACTTTCCCGTACTGTTGATCTCAGGATTTAGCCAGGCTGCTCTGAAACAGGGCAGGGGGATTTGAAATGCATAACGCAGTGACATGTAACGCAGTAGCATGCATAACGCAGTGAAATACATTGGGGTGATCTGGAATTCCTGAATTTACAAGAAAACAGTTCTTAAACCTAAACTTGAACCTACTTTAACATTAAGGCACATGGACACCGACAGGGCGCGTGTGATAGCCATGCTATGTTCTATTTCGATATGGATGCAAGGGCATTTCACTTTTGACTAAAATCCTTCCCCGGGTCACAATAAATGGCACTGCGGCCCCTAGTTGGACAACCCTGAACTATACTTTAGTGAAGATTGAAACTATACATTCATTTTATTCATATTTTTGAATGTAAAATTCGTGTATCAAATAAAAAATAGCTGAATAAGACTTTCAAACTATGCTTTCCGTTCACCAGTCACAGAGAATAAACTAAAGAGAAAAGAGAATAAAGTTGCACGAGTGCTAAAACAACATTTACCCGTACAGATGTAGAATACATTATCCAGAAGTCAATGATTACATCAGAAACGAAGTCATTTTTAAACCATCTATTGCATACAAAAACATCTTATTTGATGCAAAATAAATATATTTTTCCATAAGGAGAAATTCAACAAGGTTTCAAACGACAAAACATTCAGCTTGTCACAACTATCTAGATGTCGGCTCAATTCCAAACCGCTACATTCTTTCACTTGCCTCATAATGAACACTAACCGACTGTGTAAATATGAACACGCGGGGCAAAACAACTGAAATGGAGCAGTGTTGCATTTGCAACGCCCACACAATCTTCGAAGCATCGTCGTTATAATACGTTGGGAGAAGAATGAAGCAGTCAGCTGTAGGTTGCATCCTAATAGGGTGGAAAATTCAATTGATTGCATCGCAGCACTATCAAAGGGAAATTACATTACCGATACTATCTGAACAAATGGTCTCATTTCCAATCTCTAAACGGGATTTCACTCGCTTTTAACACACAAATTACGCTGTGAATTCCTTCTTCCAAAAAATGCCTAAACTCATATTTCAAATAATTTCCAAAGTTAGTGAAGTTATTTAATGTAGACTGTGGTGATATCATCGACAACTCAAGTAACTTTACTTGACTATACGTTTGTCTCTTAATTTATTATCTCTTTTGTATTGCTCCATTTTTACTTATATTTATTTTTAACGTTACACGTTAATCAAAAATATATAATCTGAATGGATATATTTGTTCCTCCAAACATCTAACAAGACATTCTATCTTTATCAGTCAATGAATTAAGCAATGTGTGAAATAAATTTAAAATAAAAAGGTCACTTAATACGCATACAAATACCTTAATAGTAAAAACGATAAATAGTATTTGAAAACATTCTTTTAAAAGCACGAACGACTCAAAATAGGGTTAAAATGCAATTTTGTCGATTAAAAATATTCTTTCCTTTTCTTCAATACGATTACAATTAAATGAGTGTACTCGCTCACAATTTAAATTCGGTAATATTATTTTTTCAAACATTCAACATTACGGAATGTAATGAAAAGGAGTACAATTTACAATGTCAGAAAGGTGTATACTATTCTCTAGCTATGTATACAAATTTATTTTTACAAAACGTATTCACAACTTTCCACTTTCACTTGCAATTGCAACTGCTTCCGAGTGCAGACGCCGTCACGACATCCTGGAAGTGCAAGTGCGTTTGGGGAGGCTTTACTCAGAGCGGATATCCTCACGTAGCACACGTGAATGTCCGAAAGCCACGCAATGCATTTACGGCGATTTTCACGCGCGAGTTCGCAATGCAGTCTTGTTGCTCTCACAGCTTTCTACGCAGACGGCCACCCAGGGACAGTGAGAGCAATCCCGGTCCTGAATTTCACACGACACATTTGAGCGTCTACGTGCACCGAAGTGCAACCAGCAATTTGCGAAGCAGGTTTTGCGCGCTAGTTCGCGACACACGGATTTCGCAAGATTCTGTGGGCGTAGCTGTGTGGGCATCTGAACGGTTTCGAGCATGGACAAGATAAGTCACATCAGCCACAAACCTCCCGCTATTCGTAAGTGTTAATATCTCGTTTTTGGCAAAAGTGTGTATTACATTGTTCCTACATACCAATAGATGATATTTATGAAGGGTTTGAGGCAGTAATAAAATGAGATACTCTTCGATCAAAATCGATTGATCGATTGGTCGTTTCTGAGCACGTCAAGTGAGAATCCCGTTAATGTAGTGAATGTTTTATAGCGAGAGGTGGCGGTGTTCCTCCCTTCTTGGATGTGAGATCCGACGTCGACACGGCGTTGACGAGCGGAAGGTTTCTCTCACCAGGTATCTCCCATGACGAGGCACCGCCCCCCCCCCCAGCCGGGACAAGTTGTTAACTCCGGACTGGCCTCCCGGCATTTGTGGTAGCGTAATTCTAGTTGTAGGGGGCCGCTAGAATTCTCCTCCAGGCAGCAGAGCGGCTGAATACCTATTTCCGCCATATCTATTTAGCTAGTATCAAATAGTTATTAAATTTTACGAATCGTGGAGACTTCCTGATGTAGCTTATCTTATTACTATTCTAAGTTCTGTTTTCGAAGATAATATTTGAGAAGATTGTATGTTAAAAAACAAAGAACGATTTCTTATATTTTGGACAATATCAAGATTATTCGCGTTTACGAAGAAAAGGTAATATTTTTGTCAAATCAAATTTAAAGAAATGGCACCATAGGACAATGATAATCCTCCCCAAATATATAGCTTGCTCATTTTCTTACGTGAAAACCGCGATTCGACATTGCATTTCCCGCAAAATGTTAATTACCATTATTTACACCTGAACGTCTTATTTCCTATGATAAAGGGTTCAATTATATCGGTTGTGAATGAAAAAGCAATTTTATCGCCAGGAACAGACCATATGCACGTGAGATGAAGTGTTTATATCAATTTCTAGTCGTCGTTAAATTAAATTTGGAGACGTAATAGACGACGAAACATGCACTTAATCTTTCTGCTAGCCATTAATTAACTTATTTTCTTGTTGATTTATTTATTAGATTGCATAAATAGCAAGTTCGTTAGTGTCCACCACGAAATCACTAATATTAAAGAATATGAATTCAGTTATATCTTGTGTGATATATAAATGACGATAGATCGACTTTTAATAAGTATTGTACTGCATCCAATTAAATATCAAAGAAAATGTGAAAAATACTATTTTTTCGATAAGTAAATGCATCAATTTTCGTAAGTACCTTATGAAGCAATGAACAAAATTACCATAAATTACATTTACGGAGGAATATTAATTTTGTCAGTTTACACTTCTTAATTATTTTGTTGTGCCTTTTGAAGAGGAAAAATAGATCAATTAATGGCAGAAGAGGAATACACAGATCAATTAATGGACACATGAGTCTTCAAGTTTACATGATATGGTTGTATGGAGTGCGTTGTGATCCGTTTTCGTGTGGCTTTGCGATGTACTACAACAGATCTCCGGGCTTCGTCCTTGAGTAGTAATGAGATTCTGTATGAAGATATTTGTGTGCAAATGAAAGTCGTGGCTATTGTCTTCTGAATATTGCATCTTTCATACGATGCAAATACTCACGCTTCACGCAAGGCAATACGGAATACGTTAGAAGAAAAAGAGAATAGGCACTAAGGGAAACTAATTACTGAAACTATTAAGTGAAAAACAGACCAGTATAATCTCGAAATATTTTTGTTTATTTCTAAATATCTTACCGCGACCATAGCGATCCTCTTGAGAGAAAAAAAAAAAAAACTTTGGAAATAGACAAAAGTATGCTTGGACTCTGTCGTATTAAGGGTATTAATCTCTCCAATAACTACTTACTAAACCTAATATACACGGGATAGTTTCTCAAGAGGAGAAACAAGAGTAGAGAAGAAGAAAGAGGATAAGAAAGAGAAAAAAGAAACAAGAGGAAAGAAAGAGAGAGGAGAGAAGATGAGAAGAAAGAAGAGCAGAAAAAAGAGAAGAAGAAGACGCTAGAAAGAACGAGAAGGAAGGGGAGAAGGGAGGAAACAGAAGAGGGGAAGAAAGAGAAGAAGGGAAGAAAGAGAAGAGGGGAAGAAAGAGAAGAGGGGAAGAAAGAGAAGAGGAGAAAAGAGAGAAGATAAGAAGAAAGTTGAAACAGTTGGCTTAGCTCAATTCTATTGACACTGTTTCCACATAAAACATGTACATCCTTATTTCTAGCTTCCGAAGCCCCCGAGCTGGACCTGAACTAAACCCGGTCGCTCGTTTCCGTCCTCACCGGCGAGAGCCTGACCTATCCCAAGGGAACGGCGCCTGGAAGAGGCGGATTGTGCGAAGATGCCCCCCGCACACTCACCCACCCACCCACCCACCAGGCCGGGCAGGGCCGGGCAGGGCCACGCCCCCGGGGCGGAAGCCACTCACCTGGAACAAACAGAGCAACAGCGTTAGCCCCGTTGCCCACATCGCGGCGGCGCCGGCGCCGGCGCATGCAAACAAGGGCGCCCGCGCCAACCAGTTATTCGCACACTTCTGTCTACACTCTGATTTAAACGTGGGGCCTGTTGACGTAAATCAGCTGTCACGGTGTCATCCAATCGGGAGGTTCAACGCCACCACAGTGACGTTTAAGTTCCCGATTGGATGATACAGTAATAGCTGAAGAACTCTTAAAGGTCACTACACATAAATCGAAGTATAGAGTGAAACTTATCAAAATCATATTGTCTTTGTTTGATTTGATGTTTCCAGGCACGACATATGTTCCAACTTTAGTTCCGAAAGTGTAGTACATGTTTTATCCCGGGAGGTGGTGCTGATCCTTCCCGCAGGATTGTGTAATCCACCGCCAACATACACGTAGACTTGCGGGGTTTTCCCTCTCCAGGCGTCTCCCACCAGCGGGGCACCACTCCAGCCGGGACCAGCTCGACGCTCTCGTCTCGTCTCCCAACATGCGTTGTAATGTAGGGCACCTTAGTCTCAATGTATGTACGGGGTGAGGATAGGACAAGGAAGGGGAAGGTAAGATCGCGCCCGGTCCGTGACTTATTTTTTTACGGCACTGCTTTGGAATTCGCCTGGTGTTGATCAGAGAAACCACAGAAAGTACCGATCAGAGCAGCCGGAAGCTAGAATTCTCCTCTAGAGAGCAACTGATTTCGATTTAACATTGTACGTCCTATTACAATACTCAATATTCAATCGCGTGATGAAATGTCGTTTCGTATCGTAGAAACAAAATTCAAATAATATTTAGCTACATTATGAAATAATACTAATAATAGGACATTATTATAATCTGTACTAGTGCTTAAGAAGGTCTGTTTAGAAAATAACTTTTCCGTTTAGGTTGTTATATGTTGTTGGTATTAGAATTCTGTCCCAAGCAAATTACGGGCCCTGCGATAAGTATTTATAATTACAGAAAGCATTCTGCATAATATTGCCATGCAATCAGATAACATCACTGGGTTTTTCGGTTTCGAGATTTCACCGCATGGCACCCCACGGTGTTGCGACCCGGACGTATTCTCCCCTATCGCACACGGCGAGAACTCCTGAAACTCAAGAGCGAGGAAGAGACTTCAACGACATTTTGACGGATTGCAACTGCGGTCGTAAGTCGTGGAACGCAGTCGCAGAAGACGCGCATTATGACGCATGAAAAGATGACAAGCACAAACAGCCATGTCCGAGACGGGATCGCAACCTATGATCCTCAGAGCCGTGTCGTTACAGCCGTCTTCTAACCCCCCCTTTTTTTTCCAACCGCGGTCGCAGAGCTGGACAGTGAGTTGACTGAATTTGACAGAAAGTAACGAAGGAACGCAAATAATACATTAAAAAAGAAGTCGGCATGTCATCCGGAGGAGGGGTGAGGGGAAGCGAGGGGAAAGGAGGGTGGGGGAGGAGAGGGGAGGTTGGTAGCGCTGTGACGCGCGCACAGAGCACTTTCAATTACAGAAATGAGTCGACATTCTTCCTTGCAGTGTTTCCCTGCAGCGGCGGGACTGCGCGTCTGTCCCGCAGTGTCCCATGCAGCCACGCGGTGCTGAACGTGGGACTCGCCGGAAGAGAGGCTTCACGGCTCTGGGGAAACTATACGCGGGAACACCAACATTCAACGGTAAAAATTCGAAGAAGTCCGTCTTAAACACAGGCAAACATTAGCAGGTCAACGTGTGAAGGCTTTTGGACGAGGTTGGTAAGTGACCGAATCCAAAGCCATTAACGTTCCCGACTAGGTCCATTCAACGTTGTTTTTTTTGTATTCTTCTAAAAATTGCAATTTTTGAATTGCATCAACGCTGTTGTTTTGTGTATTCGTTTTTTATTGTATTTTTGTTGGAATTTCAAAACGTTTTTTTTCTGAACTGTATCAACGTAAGAACAAAACACTTACATTCTGTCAACGAACATACTAATAATTTTCTACAAGAAATGTAAACCTTGTCCGTCCCAGACGCATAGTTGTCATGAACATCTGTTATCAGGTATCATTAGTTATCTTTAAGCATTGGACCATATTCTGCTATTACTGCGCAACTAAGCTGCGCATTTTACCGAACTAGTCCTGTAAACTGTTTTTTTGGTCTAGTCCTACGCATTTTACCGAACTAGTCCTGTAAATTTTTTTTTTTTCGGTCTAGTCCGCCAAACCTCAACTAAACGGACGATTAGCATGAAAGTACAACACAAGTTCGTAGAACATAGAGCCATAATTTTATGATATTTGGAAGACCTGTGTATTGCATAAATACGGACCTCCAGTCGTTTTTCCATTGACACAAGTGGCATTAGCAGGGTCGATTTCTACAATAGCCTGCAACAGAATTTTAGCGGCCGGCTGCTCTGATCGGTAGTTCTTGGTGGTGATTTCGAGAGCGGAAGCCTAACAATGGGCCACGCACCGCCTACGACTTTTTCTATTTCATCAAGTTTGCTTCCTTGCTTCCCCTTCCACACATGTTTACACTATCACTTCCCTATATATACTGCCTCGGGCTGGGACGGAGGGGAGGAGCGATAATATCTGGACGAGAGGGAAAACTCGGAAATGATGTAAACGACCTTGCATCCGGAACGGGCAAAATTACCCAATCTTTAATCGGAGAAGCAAAACCCCGCAAAAGATGTAAACGATCTTGCATCTGAACCGGACACAATCACCTAATCCTTCATAGGAGAAACAAAACACCCACAAAAGGTGTAAACGACCTTGCATCCGGAACGGACAAAATCACTTAATTTTTAATCGGAGTAGCAAAAAACCCCACGAAAAGTGTAAACGAACCTTGCATTCCCGAACGGACAAAATCACGTAATCTTTAATCGGAGTAGCAAACCCAACAAAGGTGTAAACGACCCTTCGCATTCCGGAAACGGCCAAAATCACCTAATGCTTTATGGAGTAAGCAAAACCCCACGAAAGGTGTAAACGACCTTGCATCCGGAACGACCAAAATCACCTAATCTTTAATCGGATAGCAAAACCCACTGAAAGGTGTAAACGACCTTCGCATCCGGAACGGACAAAATCACTTAATTTTTTAATCGGAGTAGCAATAACCCCCACGAAAGTGTAAACGACCTTGCATCCAAAAACGGAGCCAAAATCACCTAATCTTTAATCGGAAGTAGCAAACCCCACGAAAGGTGTAAACGACCGTGCATCCGGAACGGACAAAATCACTTAATTTTTAACCGGAGGAGATCAGCAAAAACACCACGAAAGAGTGTAAACGACCTGCACATCCGGACGGCCAAATCACCTAATCTTTGAATCGAGTAGCAAAAAACCCCGACAGGTGTAAAACGCCTTGCATCCGGAACGGACAAAATCACTTCACTCTTTTAATCGGAGTAGCAAAACCCACGAAAGGTGTACAAACGAACCTATGCATCCGGAACGGCCAAAATCACCCTAATCTTTATCGGAGTACGCAAAACACCCACGAAAGATGAAACGACCTTGCATCCGGAACGCAAATCACCTAATCTTTAATCGCGAGACGCAAAACCCCCGAAAGTGTGTAAATCGACCTTGCACCGGAGGACAAAAATCACTTAATTTTTAATTCGGAGTAGCAAAACCCCACGAAAGGGTGTAAATTCGACCTTGCATTCCGGAACGGGCCAAAATCACCTAATCTTTAATCGGAAGTAGCAAAACCCCACGAAAGGTGTAAACGACCTTGCATCCGGAACGGACAAAATCACTTAATTTTTAATGGGTGTTGTCAACCGCACGTGGACGTGCAAGTTGACGCACCGGGATTCAGTGAATACTCCCTCACTCGATGTCTTCTTATTACAACTAAAATAATTTGTTCTATCAGAAATTAACATATTTGTACAAGCTGATATTTTTACTATTAGAAAACCTAGCTGGAGTCGAAAATCGTGCCATCTTCGGGACTCGTTCCTTAGGACCTTCCTGTCAGGGGCATCGCAGAGTCTTCAGTTGATGCCCTGAGCCACATTGACCAGTCGCTTTACACATCGGGTGGAGTAAACATTCCTGGATCAAAATCTTTTAACAATCGCGCGGTTCATTCACGTCCTTAACGTACCGCAAACCCTAATTTTCCACTCATTTCGTAAAGAAGCTCAACTTAGAATACAAGCCTCATAAAGGCCTTCAAGTGGTTAAGGCTCCGGGGCCCCTCAACCCTGAAAAGGCCGTCCCTTCATCACTTCCCGCGCAAGGAGTATAAGCCTCGTTAATTAAGTGAGAGTTCCTGTTGCCATGACGTCCTCGCTCCGCGCATAAACCGACTCTCCGACAGTGAGCTAATCTGTTGGCACGCGAGGGCGCAGTGAGCGTTCCCCGAGAGTGATGGGCGTCCATCTTGTTTTCCCCGTGCGCTGCTTAACCGCATTGCTTATCTCTTTCGCAATTACTGCAGACAGCGGACAAAACGCGCTGCGGCTGAGAAACGAGCTTCCCGTCGCGATAGGTTTACTCTAATGCGACCGCTACATGCGGGAAAAAAAGGAAGAATACGAAAAAGAGGTGCGTAAAAAGTAGACAAACGT
>BOPP01000054.1:3522376-3547392 GCA_017312745.1 Gryllus bimaculatus
CCAGCGGCGGAAGCGGGTCGCGGTCGCGGCCGCGGGCGCCGGCGCCGACGCCAACGCGACGCCAGCGCTGCCAACGGACGGCGCTCGCCGACGAAAGTGCCCGGGCAGGTGCACTCAGTCGGGACAGTCGCAGGGCAACAAAGTCCATTGTTTGGGTAGTCAGCCGCAACGCAATATTCGTGCTAAGAAAAGGTACATCAGAAACATTACTTAACGGAATTACTTAATTAAAATTTTAACCAATGAGGATATTCTCGAAACGTCTACGAATTAATGCGATAGCGATGAGTATCTCTACATTTATCAGGGAGGAAAGAGAGAGAGAGACAAAAGAGACAGATGAGGGAGAAAAGAGAAGAAACGGAAAACAGGAGAGAGAAAGAGAGGAGAGAGAAAGAGAGACGCGAGAGAAAAAGGGGGAGAAAGAGGAGAGGAAAAAAGAAGAACGGAGAGAGCGAAAGGGAGAGGGAAAGAGAAAAAGGAGAGAGAAAGAGAGAGGAGAGAGAGAGACTGAGGGAGAATTAGAGGTAGAAGTAACGAGGGAGAGAGAACGGGTGAGATATAGACAGGAAAGAGAGCAAGAGCGCTTTTGATATAGCCCACAACTGCGTTTTCTGCATTCACTCAACGAAACGTGTACTCTGCACATTTTCACTCCCAACGTGGTCCCAAGATAACTAAGCCCCGATAGCTAGTTAATAAACTGACCAAAGTGAGTATAATCTTCAAACATCTCTGTTTAGGATACCAACTGCCTCGAACAGCAAGCAGTTACGTTGTGTATTGAGACCCAGCCCCCACTACGAGGGTCTTCCTACGAACATTAGAGTCAATTAAGAGCGGGCTTCTTAATATCACGCTGCGTCGCCGCCGTGAGCAAGTGTGCTTGTTGAGGGGCCCAACGGTCCAACGCCTTTAAAGTGGTCAGTTTTTTCAAATGTCATTACAAGCTTATCTGCTCACGTTTATGAAATAGTGGTGTGCGATGGTTTTGATTAGTTTCCTTTGGTTAGGTTGTGTTGAACTCCTGCATTTTGATCTGGCATTGTAGTAAATAACAAAGACTGACTTTCAAATATTTCATAGTAGATTCTGAATTGCCTGGTAAATTAATAACGAAAAACATATTTAAGGTTAATGTGCAATAAATACAATTAGATCCGTTAGGTGATTACTTACATATTCAAATTTTGTGTACTATTCGTATTTAATATGTTTTAACGCTATATTATTTACATACGTCCTGTAATTATAAAACTAGATATTCGGTAAACAATAAATTTACGATAAGTATACTCTTAAAAATGTCGGAAAGAAGTTCGGAACCTACTTAAATAACTGTAAATACTAGTCACAAGAACAATCACGAGCACATGGTGTGATAAAATGATACCAAGTCTAAAACATTTTAGAAGATTCAATGACCATGAACTTGTTGACTTTCAATTGGCTTTGTTCCTTACTTACCGTATCTTATGCTTTAACGAACATCAAATGTATACATATATCGTAGAGGATACTCAAAGTTTGTTTTATACACAAAAATTTAAGAAAGTATTTTAATCAATTTTAATTTGCTACATTGCACAAAGACAGTAAAATATCTCATGTTGAATGCTTTGGACAAATCAAATGCGTACGTGAAAAACTGGTTTTACATCAATTTATATAACACCCATTTTCATCGACAAACTATCGTTCACTTCCAAATTGCATATTTTCTTTTTGCAATTGTTATTTACAAGTCCCTTCATTAATTCATTCCCACAATGTTCCTTACTACAGCAACACACCATTTACTTTTTCGTATTTATGACATGTTATTAATCTCATTTGCTTCTTCTCAGCGCCATGAAGTCGTTGCGAAAGTTCCCTAAGTCGATGCAAAATCTGATAACGAAGCAAAACTTCGCACATCGTTACCACAACGTGTTGCCACCAATTTCCCAACGCGTGCGAATTCTGTTTTCCCAACCCAGCCTTCCATTTCGGAACAGTTCAACAGACAAATAAGAAAAGCCGTTGACCCTTTGAGAACTATTTGAGACGGGACCTTGAACGTACTTTGAAACCGCCAATACACTCAGCAAACTCAAGAAGCAGCAGGATCTTTACCCCCTCCTTCGTTTGGAATGCCTATAAACCACAACGGCGCAGCCCCGAAATTCGGAGAAGCACTTCAATGGAGGCAAAAGCGTTGGGGAAATGTCGCATTAGCATCTGCTAAAGGATGCGGTGGCGAGTGGGTCCTGCAAATACGGGCGCGGTGTTTGCCCGGCGGACAGGGTTACGCGCTACGTGAACCCAACGATGCAGCTTACAAGAGTAGATAGGTGTTGTGGTGCGTTATCGTTGGCATTTTTCATGAAATAATTAGAAACGTTGTCATTGCCAACAATAGTATTTATTATAAGAGCAGCTTTCGATGGCTTAGCCATCATTATCAGTTGTCTGCTGAATGGAAGCCATTTTTTCTGCTGATGGTAGTCGTTTTTGTGGTCCATTTGTTCGAATTATTTGTTTCGTAAATATACTATGATGAATACATTAAAAGTAGTGAGAAATGCTCCAACATAGGTGTAGGACAATTTGTTCTTGTGAAATAAAAAAAAAGAACCGATGCCTTATATATAATCAGAAGAGGAAAAGTGCTACGAATCGTCCTTTATCGTTAAATATAAGAATTACACTTCCTCCTGCCGATTGCTCAACATTCCCCAGTGTTTTCCTTATAATGACGGTCTATCTCATACGATATTTATACAAAATCCACTGTAAAGTTTTCATATAAACCTGCAATATGGTCTAAGACATCTAGATGTGTACATGCCATTTCCATGTTAAATTAAAGAAGAATCTAATGAGATAAAATGTATGTAAAGCAGAACTTTTCCTAAACACAATAAAAGCTGTACATACAACTGTATTTAACTGTATATTTCAAACAATATATCGACAATTCCGGCTATTTTTGGTCTATTTCCGATACAGATTTGTAAAATGAGTAACATTGTTTAAAATATTAGTCACACGTTTGAAATATTAACGACAAAGCGGGTCGCTGCAGGTTTTCATGTAATTATCTTATTTCCTTTCTCGAGGATACTGAATTATGGAAATAGGTATCAATAAATGAACGATGGAGTGCAAAAAATGACAATGTGAAAGTAAGCAACGAACGAACTCCAAGAAACTATGCTCATAATATTAACAAAAAGGAAGGAAAAAAAGCCCACATTGAGAATTGGAACACCAGAAGTTGTGTTGTATAGATGTCCTAATGCAAAGAAGTCGAACATGATGTTAAGTTCAGTTAAAGGTGGTTAGTTTTACTCTTTGTAAACAAATCGCCGAATTTGATAGGGGCACTTCGATTCACTTCATCCACGCATTAGCAAATCAAAGACGAGGTATCGGGCTTCGGCCTCCATTACTATCATATAACATCCTTGAATTCAGCCAAAGTAAAACTTCCAAGCGCATTTTACTAACTTAAAGAACGAATTTCAAACACGTAACTATGTAACACGTACAGTTAAATGTATTACGCGTTACAATAACGTAATGTATTACGCGTTACAATAACACTTATTACGCGTTTTTGAATCACCACTATTATAACGCATTCCACATTAAACCGTATACGCTTTACATGTTTGTTAAAAAAAGCACACATGTCCTGGCTCTTGCTGCATCAGATCCTCGTCTCGGGCTACGCTGGAGCGTACAACGCTGGGGGGTAAAATACCAAAAGCTGAATAGTTCAAATTTAACTCACAAATTCACAGAGAACTTCTAATAGAACCAATGAAATCTTTTATTAAAATCCAATCTCAAAATTTCTTCAATAAATTGTCTAATGCTCCTCCTTTAAAAAAAGAAATTTAGGTTTAAATAATAATGTAAATTATCGTTCACGATTTCGATTTCCCAAGGATATTTTTCACCTTCTTTCAAATTTAATTTTAACTTTAAATACCCATTCTTATAAAATTAAATATTTAATAGGTATAGTATATTCATGTAATTTTAATCAAGGTAAAATAATTACTTTGTAGTAAGCAGCTGGCATCTTACCGCAATATTATTGTATGAAACATTATTGTTAAATACCCTGAACAATGTATGAATTAAACAGGAAGATAAAAAAATTAAAAAATAATAACACTTCTCTGGTTACGCAGCAGGATGCAATGCGGGTGCCCGGCTCGCCTCAAGCACATGGGACGTTCCTCCTCAGCTGGAAAGAGGAAAGGGAGGGGGGGGCTCTTTTGTGGCTGGCTCCTCTTTGTACGCGAGCCGTCCTGTTTAAGACTGTCAGCTGCGTGCCCTGCGAACAATGCTGCGCTAAAGAATAGGTTATGCGGGCAAGCGAAGACGCTTACTTTTACACGGGCGAGTTCCACACTTCCTCGCATCCGTGTGCTCCCACCGATTTCGAAAGTAGCTTTGTTGTTTATGGATATGGAACATCTACTTAATTGCAGTAAAAAAAGCAATGGTAACACTGACAATATGCAACATGTATATGCGATATTTTCCCAATTTAATAATTCATGTCAGTTGTTCACATATCGTCAGCACGAACGAATAGTAAAATTGTATCTCAAAAATAGCTATTGGTAAGTTAACTGAGGAAATGTGTAGAAAATAATATATTTTTACTAGTAAATGTCTTATAGAGATACTTCCTAAGATAGAAGGGATATGTAGTAAAACACAGTTTTCGGATCCGAAATAAACAACTCTATGACAAAAACGTTGTCTTGCAAAAGAACAATACTTTTTGGATGTGTCACATTCCTTGTTCATTGACGGTAATATAAAATTTGCCAAAGACATAAATTCAACATTATAAAACAAATTATGTTATAAAATAAAGCAGAAATATTAGTATCTGCCTTTTTCGTATCTACAATTTACTTAATCTTTTTTTTTTCGGTGAAGAGAAATGTCCAGACAACATCTAATTTAGTTTCGTGTTGTACTTTAACCGCAAGCCTTCATTTTAACGGAAAATTGACCTTTGGATTTACTTATGTTATAACTGGTAATTTATGGGCATTCCTTATCCTCATCATAATAACTTTATTTAGAAATAAATCTGGGCCTGACTTTGGGTCAAAAACATACTTTCAACGATCATATGCTTCATCGACATTGCCATTATTTTCATCTATAGAATAATTCTCTTTCAATTTAAATATTTTCATAATTAATACCCTAAATTAACACGAATTGTCTCTTTTTCCATCAGTAACATGATGCTGAAAGTACTAGAAGTACGTAATTCTTCAATTAAAAAATCTCTGGCAACCGGACCCTTGAATACGTCAAGAAATTTGGCATGTGCGAAGCAACTAACATCCTACATGTGAAACACCACGAATTCACTTCACTCAATTATCCACTAAATAGAAGTAATTATCATTTCACGTCATTGCTTGTGTGTATTGTTTGTCGCGAGATTTTCACCTGTAAAATCCGCACTTTGTAGGATGAAATACAAGCTAATTATGATTTCAGATTTTTGTAACAATTCATGGTCATTCTTGTAACTAAAATAATGTACTCATTATTTTTTTTTTTGTTATTTAAGTTCGCATCAACTTCTAGGCCATTAGCGACCACTATTGCGTGTAACGGTATGGTAACTATGAGGATGACACGATATGATGATGATAGAGGGTGAAAGCCTAACACAATACAACCATGCCCGAGGCGGGACGCAAAACCCGCGATCCTTCGGTCCGAGATCGCTATGGCTCTACTGCCTTAGAGATCTCGGCCATCCGAACCGGTACTCATTATTTTTACTGCTCCATATTTTCCATCAGAATATATATTTCAAATTTTGAACGGGCGTAACGCAAATCGAGTCGCTGGCAGGTGAGTTGCAAGTCCGAAGCGGCTGCCCGTGGGCGCCGTCGGACGCCGCCGCGTTGGCGAGTGCGCCAACCCACTTGCGTCAGGCGCCTTCCTGCCCAGAAGGCGGTCACTGCGACGCAGCGCGGCCGAGCTCAGCGGAGCGCGGGGCGGAGCGGGACCACGCGAGGAGCGAGCGACTGAACGGCGGAGATGTAACGTGGGAGCGCGAGGGAGATGTAACGTGGTACGGGCGCGAAGTGGTACGGGCGCGTAGTGTTAAGGGCGCGTAGTGTTAAGGGCGCGTAGTGGTAAGGGCGCGTAGTGGTATGGGCGCGTAGTGGTATGGGCGCGTAGTGGTACGGGCGCGTAGTGGTACGGGCGCGTAGTGGTATGGGCGCGTAGTAGTATGGGCGCGTAGTGGTATGGGCGCGTGGCAGTATGAGCGCGTGGTGGTACGGGAATGTGGCGGCACGGGGTCGGAGAGCGTAGTGGGAGGTAGGCGTGGCTCCTCGGGGGCTACGCGGGAAGGATAGCAAGGGGTGGTGCCCATACAAGCGCATGGCGGGACAGGGAGCTTGGCAGAGTGGGGAGCACATTGAGATGGGGAGTGTGCGAGACGGTGAGCATGGCAGAAAGATGAGTTTGGCGACATGGGGAACGTGGCGAAAATGGGAGCGTGGCTATGTGAGGAAGGTGGTGGGAAGGGGAGCGTAGCGAGACTGAGCGTGGCCGTGCCGAGAGCGCGGCGGGAGGAGAGGACGTGGGGCTGGGCTAGAAGAAGAGGGTGTGGTGTCAGCCGGTGATGGGACGGGGCGTGGCGTGGTCATAACGGGTTGGCGGATGCACCGTCGAGGGCGAAAGCCGCACCTCGCGGCCTGGAGTTCGGACCCCGCGTCCGCTCCCACACGTCCCAGCGTTCCCACGCGCCCGACCCCTCATCCCGCTCAGTCACCGCTACGATTTGCGGCCACATCCACACTGCGGACAGCTCTCGCCCCTCACTCCCACTGCCCAACTCCCACAACTGCCAGCTCTGCCCGAGGCTTCATCTCTATGTTAGGCGATGGGAATGGGCCCACTGTCCGGGTTTTGTCTCATGGACATGAAACATAATAATGATTCTATTCAAAGGTTTACCCAGTTGTAACGTAATAACTCGAATTCGAATTACTATCTCGAATTGCGTAAACCTCCATTTATATTCATCTTTCATCATCCTTGTACAGAAAACGTCGATAAATACGAACACATAAAAACTAGACTCAATTTGGGATGTCTCTGCTTTCAAATTCATCCATTCAGTTTAATTAAATTGAAATCAAAATGTCTTAGAGTGATGGGGCTCATGAAAAACAGAACGAGCATTTATAGAAATAAAAGAATTCAGGATGATCATGAAGACGAGATAAGTAAAAGAGAAAGATGACATTTATGAGGGAAAGATCAGCCATATAAAACTGATCTAATTGATACTGTAAGGTAACAAAAATGTAATATTAAAGGAGTTGTGAGTCTTTTTATAAAGAAAACTGAAAACGTGTGCATGTAATTATTGCTTCTTTAGCCAACTACAAATTGGAAGATGAGAAGAAAAACTATGATAGAATTATTCCAACCAACCCGGGTTGGCGGCTTGGTGGGTTACATATTTTCCTACACAGACAGAAATTTCTACATTACTTTTAATGTAAAAATATATTAAAGTAATTAACATGAACGCACATTAAATTGACTGTACACGTACTGTAAATTTAAATTACATGTACTTTAAGTTCAATGTAGGTGTACAATTAAATTTCATGTAAACGTACAACTAAATTTAATACACTTTCACACCCCTTCATAACCGCCGGTGGGAAGGCCTTGCGGTCGCTGGGACCGCGCGGGACCAACGCCAGCCAAAAATAAGAAATATTCCCATTAGAGCAAATTAAGGCTCCGTTCCCACATCTAGTTCCCGGCGGAGTGGGCGTGGCCAAACGGCATCGATTAGAAAGTGTCGAAGGCAGCGGCGGCGGAGTCAAGCCCGCGAACGCAGCAGAATCTTCAGCTTTCACCGCGGCCATCCTCCCGGCCCGATGGAGCAAAGCACTTCATTTCGGCGGGCGAGCGTTCGCCACGCTCCCTTGGGGGGGCGTTCGCACGCTCCGCTCGGGAGGACGCGCGGCGAGCGGAACAAAGCGAGGGGACGCGTGGGACCGGTCGACGCTCCGGATGTGTCCCCCTCTGGCCCCAGCGCCCCGCCCCCGCCTCGTGTGGCCACGCCCACCCAGTGGTCACGCCCACCCACGCACGCGACGAGGGACGAAATCTGCGCCCGCCGCACACACGAACGCGAATGAGAGCGAGTGATGTCACATCCACGTCAAAACATGGATCTAATCCATCGATGTTTTGAAGCTGGCTTTGTAAACTCTAGCATTAAATCCGTGCGCAACAAAATTGACTTTCACAGTGGCCCAGTTTATTAATTTATAATTAAGACTTACATCAAAAAGTTAAAAAAGTCTCTTTATGTGCGAAATACGGGGGAAAATGTAGGAAATACCACGGCGTTGAGGTCATCTCGGGCGAGAGATGTCTCTCACTCTCGATGTTGATCCTTGTATAAAAAGCGCTCTTTTGCATCGAATACATAAACTGCAGTGATACCATTAGTAATTATTTAATATTTTTACAAAATGTTGAGGATGGGAGTTAACAAGACATCGAGCACAAAACATTGATGTTAAAAACATCGACTTTCATGCATCGATGTTTTAAAAATCATTGTTTCTACTTTCAAAACATTGCTGATTTGAAAACATCAATTTCGATGTCTGATGTAGACGATTGTATGAAAAGTGTGTCCGAAAAAATGAAAGCGTAGACTTCTGCGGCCGTATGTACTTAGCTATCGGGAGATGCTGCGTCCTAGATACAGTTGACAACATTTCGTCAAACTGCGACCTTCCTCAGAGTGAAATGCAACAAGATGGCTTAAATGTTAACACTGGGACGTGGCGTCACCCCTAACAGGCTAGTAGATATGTACTCAAAAGTTCCCCCGGTAACAAAACTGACAAGCAGTTTGAATTAGAATGAAAGTAATGATCAATTTTGCACTAAAATCAAGTCAATTTTGTGCTAAATGTGTAATTAACAAGATTTTTTACAAGAATTTTGTATTTATTTACGATATCTCAATGCTGAATTATTTATTTCAGACATATGTTTAAGAGACTAAGAATTTTTAAAATATAAATTCATTCCATTGTTTCCAGTTTTTAAAGACATCGATATGACAGCAAAAATCGTACAGACAAACAAAAAGTGCAAATAGCGTAATATTTGGGTGCAGATATCATTTCTCTACAGGGAATTCATTCCCGAAAATTAAATTCGTGTTTCTTAATCTAGACTAACATGCTGCTATAACATATACTTACGAAAACTGATACGTGATGGAAATACAGTATTAACTATTGTGTTTATCAATAAGATATCTATTTTTGTAGGTAAATATTACAAGGAATTAAATTTAAATTGACTGTTCAGTATCACCTCCGTGTTGCAGTCACTGCTTTATCACGTCACGTTCTCACATAGTCAAGAACATTAGGTGTCACCTCCTATGTGTAGGTAATGCTTAAAAATCAAACACATGTGTGACTTCGTTCAATTACATTGCCTATCACATGTTCAATGGCAAAATATTATCATTTTTCACCCCTCTACATACCGTAGAACGGTATTTATTAAGACACACTGTATACGCAAGACAATTTCATTTAATTTCAATATCACGTTCAATTCATTTCGGAAGTAATTGGTTGACCGAGAGCAGAAAAAATTGCCGCCCACAAGATATGAAACAGCCGTGTGTTCGTGCAACGGTAGCGATTTTCCTACTCCCGTGTAAACAATCCTTGAAAACCAAACCGTGAACGACGAGTTCCCCTCGGGGCGTCACAGTCGACGCACAAAATAACGACGAGAACGTCCCACCGCTTGGCAGCTTTCGTTCCTCGTTCCTTTGCCATTCAATCATTAGGCGGAACGCAGGGGTCAAGAACCCGCCCCTCGCTGTGGGATCCCCACGCTCTCCTGCGGCATCTCCAACGAACCTACTCGTCGCAATTTCCATGTCGGGACCGCTAACAAGAACACACACACACACACACACACACACACACACACACACACACACACAGAACACGCGGGGGGGGCGTTTTGCACGAGGAGTGACCCACGGACGCACGACAGACGCGAGGCTGGGGTCAGCCCCGCATGCGCGTGTGCTAGGGACGACAAAAGCGCCAGTATACTGCGATGTATTGAAAGCTGCCTCTGGATGTTACGGGTGCTATACAAGGGTGCCTTACACGTCACTACAGTAACGTCACTAAAGTGGCGTTCATATATCTATATATCCATATCCATCTCTCTCTCTCTCTCTCTCTCTCTCTACTCTCAATACTATATATATAATATATAGTTATTATATATATATATTAATAAGTGACGTCACACTTCTATCGCTTCTTCTACTCAGATTCCCCTTGACTTTTTCAGCAAATTTGTCAAATTCCCTGAATCTTGCCGCCGGTTTTGCCATCGTTTCTTTCTGTATTGTTTTTTTTTTAGAAAATCCGGCCACCCTGTTGTAAGTTTTGGAGACGAAATTAAAAAAAAGAACGGTTCGCGAGTCGGCGGGAGGGAGTGAGCGCGAGGGTCGGAGGTGGGGGTCTCCGGAAGCGGGGCGGGGCGGGCGCTGAGTTAATGAGGCGGCCTTGATTGCGCATTGTTGCGGCTTCGCCTCCCCTTCTTACCCCTCTCCCCCGTCGGGTAATTAGTGCGTGTGCGCGTCGGCTGGCGGAGCACCTGTCGTTTGGCCGCGCCGCGCCGCGCCGCGCCGCCAATGTCACGGCCGCTCTCGGAGGCGTGCACACCGGCCGCACCGGCACACTCGCACAGGACAGGGCGACGCACTCCGCAAAGAGGCCAATGCTCGGAGGGACACGGGATGCTTTCATCTATCCTGTCTTCTAACAGTCACACTCCGTAAATAGGACAAGCACGGTGGGATACGGGATATGTTTATCTATCCTGTCTTGTACGCAGCGCGTCTAACCAATACACTTCGTAAATATGACAATGTACGGTGGGACACAGGATATTTTTATCTATCCTGTCTTCTAACTGACACACTCCGTAAATAGGATAATGCACGGTGGGACACGGGATATGTTTATCTATCCTGTGTTCTAACTGACACACTCCGTAAATAGGAGAATGAACGGTGGGACACGGGATATGTTTATCTATCCTGTCTTGTACGCAGCGCGTCTAACCTGCGCACTCCGTAAATAGGACAATGCACGGTGGGACACGGGATACTTTTAGCTATCCTGTCTTGAACGCAGTGCATCTAACCAATACACTTCGTAAATATGACAATTCAGGGTGGGGCGCGGAATACTTTTATCAACCCCCCTCCTGCCCGACGTATGTTATATGGCAGGCGATCAGTTTTACCCGTACGTGCTTAAAACATCCACGTTTTGAAAACATCGAAATCAATATCGCATCTCTAGTGTGTACTCATATTCTTAAGCCGCTTACTGAGGCCCAGATAAATCCAGCGGTCGGCTGCTCTGACCGGCAGTTTTACGTGGTTAAGGTGGTTTAAGTTGGTTAAAGTGGTTTAAGTTTAAGGACAATGTACGGTGGACAGTGTAATATTTCATCAACCCCCTCCTGCAAGTCGTGTTTTTAACCGCATATGGGAGGCGATCAGTTTTACCCACACGTGCATTGAAATCATCCTCGTTTTGAGAACATCGAAATCAATATTTAATCTCTAGTGTGTACTCATATTCTTAAGCCGCGTACAGAGGCCCACATAAATGTAGCTGTGGACTCCTCTGACCGGCAGTTTTAAGCGGTTTAGCGGTCAATATTTCACGAGTGTTGGAGTAGTTCCTTAACATACGGGTCACAGACTGCGCGCGATCTTCCCTTCATCATTCGTTTCCCGTCCTCTCTTCTTACGCTGACACAGTACACTCACACATACACAACCACACATATCGGGAGCTTGTTCCAGATGGAAACGGTGGCACCTTGGAGGAGACACCTAGAGGTAGAAAACCCCCGCAAGGTGGTGAATAGATTGCCACCACATCTCACGTTCGAGCAGGGGTGGAACACTGCCATCTCCGAGCACTACATTGGTAGGACTAATAATCTCAGTAGTAGTTGGTTACGCCCCTAATCAACACCCACTCATTCATTTACTCACTATTTTCGAAGGTTTTGAAAAAAACTCTGGTGAAACCTGGTCTCAATTTACGATATACATCAGTATTTTGAAAACATTAATTGCTACTATCACCTCACGGCCCGATTTCTACGCACCCACGCAGGGAATTCGAGGACGAACCTCACGCAGCACACTCATTAACCGACGGCCGTGCGAGAAGCTCGTCTTTTCCCACGCGGAGGCTACGTCCCCTGAGGACTCGGGGCGGCGTGTACGCTAATGCAAGGCGTGGCTCGTTAGCGATGTAACATACACTACTCTTGCGGGACTAAAGACCTCAGTAGTTTACGCACCCGGAATCAATACACACTTACTCCATGCCAAGGATTTTCTTGCTCTCACCAACCCACGAGTCAACCCGAGTTATAAGCATAAGACTTTTGAGAAATAAAATTAATAAATTGCCATCCCTCCCCCACCACTCGCCCCGATTTCTACGGACTGCCCCCTCGACTCGCCAAGTACCACCTTTACGCGGCTCATTCATTATCCGAAGGCGCCGTGTGAGAGAAGCTCGTCTTTTCCCACGCGGAGCCTCCGTTCGCATTGGCTGCGACTGTGGACTCGGCGCGACGTTTAGGCTAATGGAACGCATGGCTCGTTAGCGATGTAACATTCACTACTCTTATGGGACTGATGGCCACACGTTCCAAAATCAGTTCTCACTTACTCCATCCCAATGAATTTCTCGATCTCACCCACACACGTCTTCCGTCAAACATCTACTCGCGATAGACATCAGTATTTTGAAAAATAAATCTACATATAAATAAAAAGGAATGTCCGTATGTCTGTCGCACATTGACACAAAAACTACTCGACCGATTTCGCTGAAATTTACACACTTGCATTCTTATTAGTAATGGGAGTGTTTAAAGAGCCGTTTGAATTAAATGGGACCTGCGGAGCACTGTTGATGATGATTTATTATTTTTTGGTGACTCAAGCGCCCCTGAACTCTACGCAACCCGCGTCACAGTTGAGGATTAAGCTCGTCTTCACTGCACACAAATATTCTGCCCCTGCGATAGTGAAATATCGACCGGAATTATTATGTGAAACTCGAACAATTACATTAAATCTCTCCAAAATGGTGTCCTCCAATACGTGGTTCTCCAAGAACGCATGCCCAAATTCGAGGAAAAACATTTTAAGAATAGGATACTTGACAACCATGCCCAAATCAGCTTACAACAATCCCATACTCACGAGAAAGTCTTTGATATAATAGATTGTTTGCGCAGCGTAGCATAAAACGTGATTAACAATCACGTGACCAATAGTGTGGAATGGGTAATAGTTTGAACAGCGAAGCATTGCAGAGACCAATAGAAAATAATAAATAAGTAAATACTGTGCCATTCCTACCCCCACCTTTAGTCCCGATTTCTACGCACACTCCCACGAACACGAGTATGAACTCTACGCAGGGCGTTCATTACGCGACGGCCGTGTGAGGCGCTCGTCGCTTCTCATTGCACGCGGCGCGGGGGCTAATGGCAGGCGTGGCTCGTTAGCGTAGGCGCGCGCAGACTTCCGAAGCGTCTTTTTACGCTCGGAGCGATGTGAAAGTCGCGCGTCGCCGCCGCTGAGAAATCTTTCCTTTCATTTCGCGACCGCTCATCGCCATGAAAAGGACGCTGCCTTGTTTGGCGTTTTGATGGAGCGAAGCAACTTTCAGCTCGAGCGTAATGTGTATTTTATTCTTACCCGGGTTTCGAACGGTGGAATTACTGTCACGTGTGAAGCAGGGGGGTATAAATATTAATGGGTGAATAATATGAATTATTGTTGGGTACACTGATTCAATGGAGGACAGGTAACTATAAAAAAGAAAGGTACACATGATAACAAATGGGAAGACAGAAGTTGAAAATGAACATTAAGTGAAGTAGAAATTCTAAAATGAAAGCTGACTTGTATAAGGGAAAGAACTGACTTAAGATTATGACGTGCTTTGTGAAACTGCAGAATGTAGCAAATGAAAGTAAAATAATTATATTGTATTCATTTCGCATTTTCTCACAAATATCAAACACGTTCACGGTTACATTCGGCTATTAAAATTATTATTATTATTATTATTATTATTATTATTATTATTATTATTATTATTATTATTATTTTTATCATTATTATTATTATTATTATTATTATTATTATTATTATTATCGTTATCATTATTATTATTATTATTCTATTATTATTATCATTATTATTAGCGTATCGGCCATTTCTGATCATGTTACACGTTATCTTCTAAAATTCAGTTGTATTTATGCTGGAGAGAAATTAACGTATGTCATTATGTGGATCAGCTTTTCGGCTGTATACCTTCGTAAGACAAGGTTGTTCCTCCTAGAATTAATATTTAAGGGGTGATAGTTATTATTATTATTATTATTATTATTATTATAATTAGATTTATAGTACCTTTCATATCTGTCGGCTGCGGTGACAAAGGCAGATGTGTCACAGAGACTTTTCCGCTACGTCCTCAACTTCTGTACTCCGTTTATGGTGCCTTTGTCTAGATGTACAATGCAGCTGTACACTTGCAGTAGGTTTGGCTCTATTTCACTAAATTAATCACTATTAAACCATTACAAATCCTACGCCTTGTTCTATTGTCTATTTACATCGCAACACAGCCGCGAAATAATTGTATGCCATGGCAATGGAAGGCAGCTGAAGGAGAGAAAACTAAGAGATACGATGTGCTACTGCAATTCAGCGGTGGTAAAATAAAAAAACAACAGAAAATCCATCCTTGAACGTACAATTTCGATTCCCCATCACACTTGTCAGAAACTACGCACACTCAACTACAGCGCGCATGCATACAGAAATTTACATACACACACACACACACACACACACACAGACCTTCGCTACTGGGTTTGCAAATAATTTATACTTTATTCCTATTCCCTTTACAGTGCAAAATCATTAAAACGAAAATCAAGTGGTCAATGGAAAAAGCATGCCCATGAATAGGCCCCACTGAATAGGTGGATGTATTACATTATACAGACGTTTGCTCGACACATTGCATGTTTTCTTAAACATAAACGTCTCGCAAAAAAATCCCAAAACTGTCCCTTAAACTATCGGCAGGGAGTGTGCTGGGTGCGACTGTCAGCAGACGGCGGGCGGGCGGGCGGGCGACGACGGGCAGCAGGCTCGGCCACCGCAGCGTCAGCAAAAAGAGCTCGCGGCCGCGTGGCTGGGGCGATGGGGTGCGGGTGGGGGGAGGGGGAAGGGGTGCGGTGAGCTGCGACCGCTGTGCAACGACGGGCAGCAGCTGACGAGAGCGCCGGACTGCCGGCAGGAAGCGTCACAGCGCCTGAACCGCAGTCACTTGTCGAAGGTTATGTACGCGACGCAACGCTTAGCGACAAGGCGTTATGGAGGGTTGTTTCAAATGAACACACGGAATGATGGTGTGCTGTGTTGAGTTTCTGGAGGAACGCTTGGGGACCCTTCAACAGTTTGGATACACAGAATTAAAAAACAAACAATAGTCATTCGAAAAGGCAGGAAATTCTAATGACTATACCATTATTAGCAAAAGATATAATAGTATAATACTTCGTTTACATGTGGGTTAGTTCCTTTGCAAGCAAACGTCTGTTACAAGATGTGTCCGGAAAATAATGCAATTTTTTGTGCGTGTACTTAAAATAGTCGCAGAGAGTTGCTATAGGTTGTGGGGACTCCGCTTCAAATTGACGCATTTTCCAGACTGCTCCAAGCAGTTAAGGATCGCTGTTTCCACGTGCCCCTGTTTAGTGCCTGTGTCACGAAACACCAACAATCGAGCAACGTTATGCCGTAGCGTTTTGTTCAAAATTCAACTAGTGATCCTTGTAATTTTAAAATGGAATTTGCGGTCATAATCTATAAAATAAATTTATTATCTTAAGAACAAAGTTTTTCTGTTTCTCCATCGCGGAGGAACATTTTAAAGGATCGTTCCCAGCTTTTTATTTGAAGCTAGAAATGATTTTCGAAATAATTGTAATAGGTGTCGAAACTAATTTACATAAATGACAAACCCACGCCATTCCAAAACTGCACTTCAAAACTTATAGAAAAAACAAAAATGAACGGTGACTCATATGTGAAAGTCCTTATCTGTCCCTGGGCAACAACCGACGAGAAATCTCAACTCAGCACAGCATGTCTGAGTGCTTGAGGGTCTCGAGTACAGGACGCGCACAAACCAGCCAGTTGTAGACGCACTCGGGCTTTTTGAATAGCAGCAGTGTTCCGAAAGCAATGACTCTGTACGAGAGAACGCTCTCCGTTTCATTAAGAGGAAACAACATGATGTACAAAATCGTGACCTCACCCACTACAAAACGTGCATCTTTAGGGGCGCAGCGAAAGTATCAAAATGTGTTGTGCACACCGTTGTAGAAAAGGCAAAAGTGTATTTAATTTGCGCTCTCATTCTTCATCAAAATGGAAAGTAGATAATGGCGCAGGTAATGATGATATTCGGAAAGTAAGTGTATATTTAGAGAAAACAAACAGCTCCAATATACTTAGTATCAGTCTTTAAACAATCATTTACATGAAAAGGAAAGCACAAATTAAGCAATAATCTATATATTTCGAAACTATTAAGGGAGGAGCATAGACGAATATTCACTTAGTGACTTCGGAAATTCGTTGAAGAATGTGCTTGAATATTTATAAAGATGAAGTTTCGAATTTATAAATATGAAAAAGGTAGAAACAATGACGAAAAATTACACAAATTATTACAAAAAATTGCAAAGCCAGGTTGGCAGATACGCAGGGATTTCACTAGGTAAAGTGGCAGAGTGGAAGAATTGCCAGAAGAGGTCGTGCATGTAAATGACGTAACAGACGGGCAAGCGCGGTGTGCAAGGCGAAACGAGAGGAAGTGCACACAGAGGAAGCGTTGAGGGCGAGGAAGGTCGGGATGCACGAAGGAGATGCAGGAGACGTGTTCTCTAGCGGAGTGGGAGTAACTGGAAGAGATGGTTGAGAGGGGGAGACAGGGCGGAGCTTACCCGTCGATGGTAGGGCGAGGTGGGCTGCGTGAGGCTGTGTGAGTGGAGCAGGTTGGGCGGGGCAGGTTGGGCGGGGCAGGTTGGGTGGGGCATATTGGACGGGTAAGGTTGGGCGGGGAAGGATAGGAAAGATAGGTTGGGCAGAAAATAATGGGAAGGTCAAGATGCACGGTCAAGGACGGGCGGGGCAGGTAGAAAAGGGCACGTTGGGCAGGTGGAGAAGCGGGTGGCGCAGCGCGTGAAGCACAGGGCGGGGCAGTGGGCTGAAGCGATGGGCAGGGTAGGGGGTCGTTGAAGCAATGAGTGGAATTGCGGGTGCAGCAGCGAGTGGCGAGCGGAGCAGCGGGTGAAGCGTCGTGTGGAAAAGCGGTGGAGCAGTAGCAGCTTGAAGCTGTGGATGGAGCAGCTGGTACAAAGCGGGAGGGGCCAGCGTCTGAAGCGAAGGGTAGAGCTGCGGGTGGACAAGTGGGTAGAGCAGAGGGCGAAGCAGCGGGTGAAGTAGCTAGTGATGAGATGGGTAGAGCGGAGGGTGAACCAGCGGCGGAAGCAATGAGCGGAAGAGTGAGTGTAGCATCGGGTGTGGCGGCGGGTAGAGGAGTTGGCGAAGCAAAGGGTAGAGTACTGGGTGAAGAAGCGGGTGAATCAGTAGATAGATCAGGTGAAACAGCGGGTGGACAAGTGGGTAGAAAAGTGGGAGAAGCAACTGGTAAAGCAATGGCTGAAGCAGTGAGTGAATAAGTGGGTGAAGCAGCGGGAGGAGCAATGGGTGAAGAAGCGGGTGAAGCAGTGGATAGATCAGGTGAAACAGTGGGTGGAGAAGTGGATAGAGAAGTGAGAGAAGCAGCTGGTGAAGCAATGGGTGAAGTAGTGAGTGAAGCAGCAGGTGGAGCAGTGGGTGAAGAAGCGGGTGAATCAGTGGACAGATCAGGTGAAGCAGCGGGTAGAGAAGTGAGAGAAGCAGCTGGTGAAGCAATGGGTGAAGTAATGGGCGGAGGCTGCAGGTGGAGCAACGGGTGGAGCAGTGGGTGAAGAAGCGGATGAAGCAGTGGATAGAGCAGGTGACGCAGTGAGTGAACGAGTGGATAGAGCAGGTAAAGTTGCGGCTGGAGAAGTGGGTAGTGCGGCGGAGTAGCGAGTGGAGCAGTTAGTGAAGCAGCTCGTGAAGCAGTAGGTGGAGCAGAGTGGGTGACGCGGCTGGAGCAGCGGGTGAAGCGAGGCGAGGCGAGGCGAGGTCTCGCGTGCGGGCGCGGCGCTGCCGGGAGCGGAGGCGCCGCCTGGCCTCCCGTGCGGCTTCATTTGCGCCGCCCGTGCGTGACGGCGCCCGCGGCGAGCGTCACCTGCTCCGCCCCCTCCCCTCCCCAACCACTCTCCCATCCCGCTAACAAGCACCTCCACTGCCGCTCTGCGCCCACCCGTCCCCTCCCTCCTCACACAGTAGCGCCCCTGGGGAAGGCAACGGCAAACCACTCGACGAACAAACTCGCAATGAAGGCGGCAACTTTTGTCACACACCTCTTCGAGGTGCAATGCCAGAGCACTGGCAATTTTTTTGCGGCTGTGTTGCGATGTAAATAGACAGGATCAATAGTTAGAACAAGGCGTAGAATTTGTAATGGTTTAATGGCGATTAATTTAGCCAAATAGAGCCAAACCTACTGCAAGTGTACAGCAACATTGTATATCTAGGCAAAGGCAGCATATACGGAGTGCAGAAGTTGAGGACGTAGCGGAGAAGTCTCTGTGACAACTAAACGAGCCAAAGACCGGAAGTGATCTTTCATCTCTCTTGTTTGTCTTCCCCCATCCCTTACTTACATACATACATTACATACATAAAAAACAAAACAAAAAAGTACGCTCTTAGTGAGTAATGACCATACCAGTTGAGGCCCCGGGAATCGTTAATCAATCAATAAAAAACTATATTTCTCTCTTACTTTCCTCATTCCCCTCCCCTCCTCTCTCTGTTCATCTCCCTTTCTCACTCACTCCCATTCTTCTTCCTTTCCCTCCCCCTCTTTCACTTCGTCACCCATTCTTCTTTTTTCTCTTCTATTCCCTTCCCTCCCCCTCTCTCACTTCCTCGCCCACTCCATTCCTCTTCTTTTCTCTCCGATTTCTTCTCTTTCCCCTCCCTTCCATCCCATCCTCTTCGCATCCCCCTTCTTTTCCCTCCCCCACTCTCACTTCCTTGTCCATTCCTCTCTTTTTCTCCCCTATTCCTTCTCTTTCCCCTCCCTTCCACCCCCTCTTCGCCTCATTCCCCTTCCTTTCCCCCCACCCTCTCTCCGGCGCCTTTCTCGCGCACCTCCGAGCGAGCAAAAGCCGCGCGGCTTCGAAGCGGAGGCCAATTTGCGCCTTGGTGCCGCGAACGCCGCTCCCGCGCCCGGATGCCCCGCACGAAGCCCTGCGGCCGCGAGGCGGCTCCCGCTCCGTCTGCTGGCGAATGCGCACTGGCCGTCGCGGCGCCTACGACACACACGCTGGCCACGAAGCGCCGTTACTTGGTTCATAGAATCTCACAAGAAATAATAATAATAAAAGAAGACAAGAAACTATCTTTAAAACACGAAGGAATAAGTCATCTCATTATTAACGTTCAAAGGTTTTCGCCATTCAGACATTAATACTATTTTTCAATATTATTTCTTTTAACGTATCGACCCTATTTGTTTTTTTTCAAACGTTATCTTTGTTATAATTGTAAAAGACTTTGTTACAAGTTTAAAATATTGAGTAGGATTTCATAAAACATGTTAATATTAAAAGTGATTAGATCAAAAAACTGTAAATTTGTGGATGTAAACCTGTTAAAATCACATGACGAATGTGTCTATTTTTAAAAAGATCAAAATTTTTTAAACAATATCTTTAAACTACTTTAAATAAAATTGTTATATGTAGTAATTATTTTCGTGATATAAAATGACTTGTTCTTCGTGTTATTTTACAGTTTGTATTACAATGTTACATGTACTATGCAAATATGTATGGTTGTAAATCAATCAATAGCAACTCTTGTGAAAGTAGCTCATGGGTCTAGGGAATCCAACTCCAAAAGCCAACTCCATCGTATTGTTTTGTTTCAATTTTTTTCTTTTTCAAAATAAAAGAATATTCACACACATTTTCTCTCTTTTTACATCATTCAGAAATAACTTTAAACCGTTCAGGGCAGCACAATCGTCAGCTAACGTGACAATCCTTATTTTGGAGCTCTCGATTGGCCGACGCTTTCGAAACACACTGTACACCGTTTCTCAAGCCGGCATCCGCAGAGTTGGCAGGAGCGTTTCCGAGGTCCTTCTGGTCACGAAAAGAAAATAATTACATTTCGCGGTAGAGAGCGGGCGAGAGGTGAAACACTGCGCGCGAGTGGCGGGCCGTTTTCGGACCACGTTGAGCAGGAGCCTCAGCGCACACACATCCGACGAAGCATGCGTACGTGGAAACACGGCTCGAAGCAAATTCCTCGAAATGCTCATGTGCGACGTTCGAAATGCAGAAAAATATCATTGCAAGTGTCAGATTACGTTAACTCTTTGACTGTCGTGTTTGTTCATCTCAAAATTACGCTCCCAGGCCATCCCATTACTTTTCTTTATTACATAGGGTTGTCCCTATTTATAAGGTTAAATCGAAAACTTCTGTATTTGTACCTTTCTAAATTCGAAATTTTATTACTTATCACATGGATACACGTGACTTGGTGATGTTATTTTCCTTCAACTTACACCAGGAGGCATATATATATATATATATATATATATATATATATATATATATATATATATACGAAAATTTTATATCCGAGTAAGAAAATATACAAACTTACAAAAATTTAACACAATCTACGAAATAAGGGTTGTTTACATTCAGAACGCATACTTTTATGGTTGTAAAAGTAACAATCAAGTCGCAAGAATTTCACCTCAATATTACACCGTTTTGTATATTCTCTAAGTAGTATAATTTCAATACAGAGAAAGTATTCGAAATGCATCATTACTGACATCAAGTGGAAAAATAAAAATGCTTACTACTATACGTTACATTCAGAAACCATCCAATGTCGACTCTGCATGTTAGGAAGCGGGAAATGTATATTGAGTCTATACGCGGTCCTCCAAAAAGGCCACAGTGTGCGCATCAGAATTATACATGTGGCCTTGCCTGGCCACGTGTATAATTCAGTTATCATTGACTGGAAATGACACCATGGTTTTGTAGGAAAATAATTCTGAGTGTTATTTTTACCTAACATTGAGCAATCTCATGACATGAATTTCCGATCATTCCAACACGTTCAATTAAAATAAATTCGATGAATCCCTTCTTCCTAGTGAAACTGTTACACTCAAGTTGTAAACTTAATGTCTACATTAATATTTGTTTAACATTCTTCATTTTATATATATAATGTTATTGAATCATTTAGAAGCATATTTTATACTTCTCTCGCAATGACTCAACTCACCAACTTATTACTATTATCTATTAAAAGAACTAATTACTATTATCTGAAAATAGCAAAGGTATTGCAGCAAATCTACACACCGGACAGATAAAGAAAAACAACATAAACGCCTTGCATCATCTGGGAACGTCATCTCTCAATCTTCACCACTCCGCCACACCACTTTATCAAAAGTCAAAGAAGCCTTTCTTCCTCAGATAAGCGTCGCTACCTTCATTTACAAGGCGTAAAAAATGCAATACAAGCAATCATACCTAGCCTGACCAGAAATTTATTTTTCAGTCGAAGAAGCGAAAATGAATTTGATCTTTCCAATCATTCTGTTGAAAAAGTTGCACCAGAGCTGTAGATTTGTTTCAGATTAAATATCCCCCTGAAAATTTGCCAAAGACGGCTTATTTTCTCCATGTTTTGGACAGCACATGCGCACAGAGTGCCAGAGCTCGCCAATGAACGTATTATTTCTATAATCTCCCATCAACTGAGTTACTGCACAGTGTAGCAACACAAACCAGATAGCGAAGCCCGCAACAGCAGGAACGACAGAAAAGGCCTATCGTCTGGCAACACCGCCACACGCTCCCCATCCCACCAGCGGCCCAACAAGTCTTTTTTTTTTCTTCGGTAAGGCGTCCCTCTGTTAGAGGCACTTGGCGCAAAAATGCATCGACCCGAGATAAAATATGGAATACGTGAACAGGAACACGTCCAGTCGATACCGCTGCCGATACGCAACCGCTACTGCGGCCGCTGCACCCAGCAGTGGGTTGGTGTTCACGTAGGGGAGCTGTGATCTACGACATCGGGCAGAGGTTGCGAGATTTATAACCCCCTGACGACCCCTTCCTCACCCCGCAGAGCACGCACGTGCTTCATTTCATTAATCTGCCATCGACCGACGCCGACGGCCTGCGTGCTGGCTGCGGGGCCGGCGGGCATTCGTTGGGCCTTCTGTTACATAAGGGCTCCGCGCATTTTGATACCAAATGAGCGTGGAAGCGATCCATTATCGAGATTTTATCCGACTTTTTTTTTTGAACTCAAAATTCGGGGAAGGAACATGTTGTGCTTTGGAATACTTGAATGGAATTTCTAAACGACAGAAATTACAAGTCAATTCAAGAATATATAGTCTTCAGTATCGTTCGAAATTGTTACTGATGAAGTTCAAAGGACGTATTCAAAAAAATTTAATATACATTGTAAAATTGGATGCAACACTTAAATAATTTCAAAAAAATAAATTTGAGTATTAAAAGATATGCAAAAGTAATTTCAACACGAAAGCAAAGAATGAGGAGATAGAGACACAACCAATGAAAATAATTACATTTCGAAAATATTAGGTTCATATTTATTATCATTTCCTAACAAAATATTTCGAGAATTTGTGAGAATTCTCAGCCCATCATTTAATATTTCTGTTACTTTGATGAAAGTTTATTAGCAATTAACATTTGAAAGCATTTCCAAAAGTTGTGTTCGGAACCACAAAATCTTAACAAGCAACTGATAATTCGAAAGATAAATAAAAGCTAGGACACTTTAAAGCGATTTTCTGCATGCTCTTTACAAAACGACACAAATATATAAAAATAAAAACAGGAATAAAACACACGAATTGTAGTTTTGGCTACGAAGTGTCGTCTTGAAAGTGGTGGAAATTTTGTAGAGGAGGTCTCATGAAAATTCGACTGCAAATACGCCTTAAGAGTAGAAGACCACAGCTACTCTACAAATGATAGAGAAGAAAGAGGAAATGGCCGTTATGATGCATGAAACCGGTTAGGAGCAATGCGAGGCATTCTCTGTAAGAAGACACTGCAAAGATACACAGAAGTACGAACTCCAAACTCGCTTCACTCTACCTGCGGTTCCTTGCTCCAATCATCGCAAGATTTACTCCGCATCAACCAGGCTCCTAACACCCGAACGCTGCCCCTTAATGAGAGGAAATTGAGCTGACGAGTTTCTCAGGGACCACCAAACTAGTTTCCTTTATTTGCTTCCTGTTCTCCTTCGCATTTCATTTTCCCAAGATGCGCTCCGTACGAATACACTTCATCTTCCCGGAAAGAGTAATCTTACATAGCTTGTACACTTTCGGTGTCGTTGTATATCTCTGTAAATCTTGCGTTGTTTTCTCCTTCGAATGCGTTCGTATCGGCTGCTTCATCATTGCGCTGTCGCGCTAAATTAACCTCGTACACCGAGAGATAAACAAGACGGTGCAACATCCACGGAAGAGCTGACAGGCTGCGCTTATCTGCTATGCAGCACGTTGCGAGCAACACGTGAGAAAAGTTATGAGACTTGCGGCTCCCGTGAAACGAACAAGTCGACAGAATTTTGTTATCACTACGAAAAGGGTATGAGAGAGTCGCATTAAAAAATAACGTCAGCTTATTTCTTGTCGGCTTACGAATATATTTCACTCCTCACTGAATGTACCGTGTAATTAATTCAGCGAAAAGAGATATGTATTCCGACTTTTCCTTATGGAACATCGCAAATTTTCAGTGAGTAGGATGAAGGCTGCAGTCCTTCCAAATAGCGTAAAAGAAAATTTGAAACCATATTTTCCAAGCAGAAAAACGTAAAAAATAATTAATGATAATGATGACGTCTCGCCAGGTCCATCACACCCCATCGCATTCCGCCTAGCTCAGTCTCTTTCCGTCACATTGCATCACATTCCATTATATACTAACCCCTCTTCTCCCGTCCCTTCCCCACGCATTGCCTCTGATCATATCCGATTCGGTCGCACCCCATACCAACCCATTATGTGCCGTCCCATTTCATTATTCCATTCCCCTGTCCAGACGTATCTCATCTCATCCCGTACCGTCCCACTCCGCCCATACCTCTAGACTGTTCCATGCCCTCTCCCCTCGTCCTGTCTCAACCCTCCCCTCATATTTCATCCCAACGCATCTAGCCCCAAAACATTCCATTATTCCATTTTCCCTGTCCAGACCTATCTTATACCACCATGTCCCGTCCTACTCCGCACGTCTCCTTTCGTACTGTTTCATGCTCTCACCTCCCCCTTCGTCTCAAACCAATTCGTCAAATTTCATCCCAACACGTCCAGTCCCGTCGCATTCCACTATTCCATTCTCATCGGAGGTTTTCTGACCAGGCTTATCTCATTTCGTGCCAATACGTCTTTCCCACCGTGTCTCTTCCCTCTCACTTCACCCCTGCCTAGGGCAACGCCGGGGCGGCGACGGGGCGGCAGGTGGGTGGGTGCGGTAGTCGGACGGGCGGGCGAGCGGGCCGGCGGGTGTGTGGTATTGGTCGGGTGTTCGGACGGACG
>BOPP01000054.1:3550417-3561186 GCA_017312745.1 Gryllus bimaculatus
GGGCGGGCGCGCCGGAAGGTCGGACGGCGCCGCGGGCTCTGTCCCCCCAGCACGCAACGCGGGCAGACGGCGCCCGCGGGCCAAGCCACGCCCCCTCCCCCCGGCCACTTGCCGTGCCACCTGCCCCGCGCTCAAGCGTTTCTTTAACAAACTGTCTCAGCTTACGCATCAATGGAACTCCTTCGGGAGTAGTTATGCGACATCGAAAACTAAACATACATTTTATTAGATATCCCCATAAGATTTTTGTTTAGACAGTCATATATTGTGCATATTGAAAATTTAAAAAAACAATAAAAAAACAATTTAGATTGAAATTTTATAGAAATTGAAATGAAATTTTAGATGAGTAACATCAAATTTTAAATGAAATAAATCGATGTTTAAAAAATGAACTGAACATTTCAATAAAATTTCAATTTAAATTATATTTTTTATTATTTTTTGTATGAAAAATATGGGTAATATACGACTGTCTAAAATAGAATTTTGACAAAAAATCTAATAAAACCCTTCAGACAGTCTCAAGATTGTGAAACATAGATTTCTCCAAACATTGATGTTCAAAATTAAAACATTCATGTTAATAATACTTCGACCTAAACCATTGATGTTTTAAAACAAGGTGGTTTAGTAATCTCTAATATTACACGATCCAAAAAGTTATAAATGAGAAGGCATTAGGTCATGTAGCAAAAAATTGCCTGATTCACACAGTCAACTAAAATGCCTGCGCTCACGCATGTCCAAGATGACGGCGAGGCTCAGGCTGCAAATATATTTTTAACACACGCACATGCAAATCGATAATTGGAGCGCGTGTGTAGTGCGTTGTTTAATTAATAAAAGTTTCAAGAGATTGTGCATGTTAAAGTAGCGGATGAAGTTAGTTTACGAAAAAACAATAACCAACTTCATAAGGTCAATATGACTCGCTTCGCTCGTGCATTTTCAAGAGGACGGCAAGGCTCTGGCCCCACCCTCCGCGATTAACACCACAATTTTGAGTCTACCGAACGCAAACTTGTCAATGCACTTAACATTAGAATGCAGAAACGTCTTATTATGTATCACTTCCTTCCTGTAAGTACTGTTTCAGAAGTATTTCTATACGATGAAATACGCACAGTCCACACTTGTATCATTCATCCGTAAGCTTCCGATGTTTGTCAAAAAAATACTTGCACCGCGCATCGATGCGTCTGCGTGACGTAAGAGACCCATTTAGTTTCAAGCGAAGTTTTTGCAGGTAGTACAAGAGGCACAGCAGTATTGTTCCAGTGGTTGAACAACCCGTACGAACAATGCGACGGCGACGTGCAACTAACAAAAGCCTGGCTTCAGAGCGGGTGACCTGCCGGACACGTCCCACGTGACTCTGTCCCACGTCCCCTCGACATAACCTCACCCACCTCCATGCCGGTCTGGGCACCTGCCTCCCCTCTTGCGCCGATGGGAACTGCGTTGCTCTGATTGGAAATTAGTACATTTTCAAGTACATCGACGATACGTGAATATAATCGCAGACGTTAGAAGATTTTCGCCTAAAATAGTCAGTTACATAACAAGGGTCTGATTCAGGCACGAGAACAGTTTGTCTCCTGTCGGCATGCGTGGGTGACAACAAACGAGTTTTGTTGCTTTTGATACGTAATTCGAAAAAAATGCTAACGATTTAAATAGCGAAAATATATCGACATCTTTTATTTAAGCACTAATTGAATTCAGTAGTGGCAGCAGAAATCCAGTGGTATTTCATAAAAATGAATAATGTGAAATGATTGTACCGCAAAGAAAATCTGTATTTCACATTATTAATTATTAAAGTGAATATTGTTATAGTAAAATTAATGGACGTATTTCACCGAGATGAATTAAAAATCCATGTGTGGAACAACTGCCAACGGGCAGTCTCCCCGCAATAACACCCACACTATAAAAAATAACCGAATACAATTGTGTACGACGAATGTACTAGGTTATTCAATAACAGTGACTATATTTTGAATTAGATTGGTTACCTCACTAGACAGCTGACAGAGACATCTCGTCGTCAACCCACGACAGTGATGTTGGAAGAAGAGTTATGTTACTCACCTGCAAAACAAAAGAAACAAATTATTACACACACATCAATAAACGTGTAGTCAATTTTACTTTCAACAGCTCTGAACAATGACAGTGTAAGTAGATGCTATCTTTATGAATACAAATGGAGCTATACAACTTTGCTCAGTATTATCTTGTCTTCAAATTAAACAATAAACCGATGACTTGCATTCTAGAGTCAGAACATACATGCATTCTATAGAATTACCCCTTCTGCCTTGCCCTTCCATTGCTAGTTAAATGCATTTGACGACTGGACTAAAAACCTCCGGCCCCGTCTTCAAATTCACCGCACCTGGACCTTCCCTAATCCTCGAGCACTATTCAACCCCTCGACTATAAGCGACTCTTACGAGATAACATCGAGTGTAGTAACCTGTACTACTAATATTTGTGATGAGGTATTAAATTTGACAATGGTCGTGTTTACTGAGATCTTACTGTCAAATTCGAAATATAATAAGAACTATTAATAAATGATTATTAGATTCAATAAACCAAAAGTAGTCATTACATTTATCGCCGAAAACTGGACTAACTTATTTTTCCCCTTCGATGACTTTGTGTTGAAAGATTGATAATTTTCACATACCAGTAAACTGAACAGAGTTTTTTAGGGTGGGTATTTATTCATTCAAAACTAAAACATTGGCAACGTAAAATCATTGTGTACGAAATATCAATGATAAAACATAGCCTTCAATAAATCGAGGTTAATACCTCACCATCAATAAACAAATGTTAAAACGACGTTAACAACATCGATAAATTGAATAAACCGATGTTAAAAACATCGCCATCAATAAATCAATGTTACACACGTATCCTCCAATTATCGACGTTAAAAAATTGCCTTCAATAAATTTATGTTAAAAACATCGCCTTCATTAATTCGACGTTAGAAATCATCGAATTCAATGAATCGATGTTTTTAAAAAAAGAAAGATGGAATTTTTTAAATCAACCATTTGATAACCTCGCCATCGACGTCGCATGTCTACCCTGCTGGCCGTCGCCGCGCCGTGTCGCGTCGTGTCGCTCGGGGTGCCAGCGCTGGGCCGCGGCGGCCAAGTCACGCGCAGCCGCTGGCGCCGCCGTCGCTCACTGCGCATGCGCGCGGCAGCCAGGGCGAGCGCCCGCCTTGGGCCGGGAGCGGAGACGCCCCGCCGCCTTCCGGAAGGGATACATCGCGGGGCAGGCGATTCTCATGAAAATAATCGTTTCGGGAATCGGATCGGAAAGATCGGTTCCTGAGAACAACGCTTCTCAGGAAAGAATCGATTTCGGAATGGAATCGAAGTATCGACATCCAAAGGAATCGTTTTCTATAAGGGAGATTTTGCACGACGAATCTACACCTCAATCGACAGCACTATGCATCTGCTCATGCACAGAAGATTGAGATTGCAATCGATTGGCGTATGCTGTACCGTGAAAAACGTTGCAAATATTCTACACAATAACAATAATAATAATAATAATAATAATAATACACGTATGCAATTAAGTATTGTTACCGGAAGAGAACATTTGAAATAGCTCCCCCACGTAATGTTTCCGTTTCGGATGCTCGTGATAAACTGCAGAAACGTGCGATGATGATCAGAAGGGTTTCATATTATTAATAAGGAAGAGGGACTAGAAAAAGGACGAAATGAAGAGAAAGGACGAAAAGAAGAAGCAAGAAAAGGACGAAAAGAAGGAAAAATGTAGGACGAAAAGGGCGCAAAGAAGGAAGAAAAGGACGAAAAGAAACAGGAAGGAAAGGAGGTTCAAAGGAAGAAGCGGAAGAAAATGAAGAAGAAGAAGAAAAAGAAGAAAGAAGACGAAGAAGGAAGAAAAGGAGGTCGAAAGGAAGAAGCGGAAAAAGAAGAAGAAGAAGAAAGACGACGAAGAAGGAAGGAAAGGAGGTCTAAAGGAAGAAGAAGCGGAAGAAGAAGAAGAAGAAGAGGAAGAAGAAGAAGAAGAAGGGCAAGTGGAAGCGCGAGCGCGCGAGATTGGCGGGGCGGCGCAGCGGTCGCGGGCGGGCAGGCGCCGTTAGCCCGCGGCGCGTGGGCCGCCGACCGGACCTCGCGCTGCCACAGGTGTCCCGCTGCCATCGCCCATCACCATCTTTGCCAGACGATCCACGCATTTAACGTGGAGCCATTTGAAGCTATTTTTTATTAAACATTGGTGTTTAGTGATCGATGTTTTACATGCTTGCAATTTGACCCGGATTTCTAGGTCCTTACGCGTAAACTGCACAAGGGGTGACAATTTCTCCTTGTAATCACCTGGGGATAATTTTTTTTAACTACCCCAACCTTGCCTTTTGTTGGTGATGTGGCTAGGTTGCGTAGATAGTATGTAGCCCTTTCTTAGTTTTCAAAGCCCCCCTCCCCTTGCAGAAAATTTCAAAATGAATTATTTGGAATGACAAATTTGCAGAAAATGAGTTGCCAGTGTGACAAGGTTCTACTTAACTTCGGCAACATGTAGAACATACTCGTGCTGCGAACCTTGTCATTCCAAAGAGTAGAAGCTGTCGAGATTACCACTGAAGGTGGAAAGATGATTGAATAATGAGTTAGCGAAACTTCGACATAAATTTACTGGCAACAACTGAAATATTCGTCAGAAACTTGTCATTCTAGAGAGTGGACATTTCAACTTGACCTGGCTGGCTGGCAACTAGTATGTACTCGCAATCTTTGGGCAAATAACTGCTGTGAAAATCAGCTCTGAAGGTGGAAAAATGACTAAATAGTGAGTTAGCGAAACGTGAATGTAAGTTTGCTGGCGACGTTGGTTGGCACCTTGTCATTCATTGGCAAGGGCAGCGTGGCCTGAAGGGTCGGTCGCTCGCCTTCCTTGCGGCGGCGGCGCCCCGCGGGAGCTGCAGAAGCTGGATGCACCGCTGGCGGGGCGTGACGTCACATCCGGCGCGGGGGGGGGCGGGGGGGGAGAGACGCACGCGGCGTGCGAGTGGAGTCAACGGCCGACGCGGCGGAGCGGAGGCCGTGGGCGTCGCGGCGGCGGCCGCTTCAAGCCTCCCCCTCGCCCCTCCCCCTCCCCTCACCTCCCTCGGACAGGTGGCCCCGAACCAAGGACCGCCGAGCCGCACTTGGCGTTGCACGGGCCGCACTCGCGGCTAACCGGAGTCTGCGCCCCGGCGCGGCCGCCTGAGCGCCAGCGCGCCCGCTGTCACGGCAGGGACACCCGCCGGCAGGTCCTAGGATTCGCAACCTGATGTCGGTGGGTTTTAGACTAGTAATTTTCAGTGGATTCTTCGATCAGTACGAGGCGAATGCTGGAGCAGTACCCTATCAAACGGCCATGGATTTCATGCGATCTTTGCGTCCTCTTTCCGGCCCTATCCTCTCCTCTTACACACATACACATACACTTACATGCACTACACTTTCGCACATGTTGCCAGCTTAATAGATGGAGCTGGATGGGGCGAATCCCTGCTGGGAGTTCTGATTTTCTTCGGGTTACGTGTTTGTGATTTCTCGTATTCTCATTTTGTTTTATGCTAAGTATTTTCGAAAATGTTTGTATACAACGATTCGACTTTTTGGAACTCTTCTATTGATGAAATCTCAACAAATTTTCCTCGCATTTGATCCTATATTTGACGACCTCGTAGTATCAAAGACAAAATTTTTGATATGTTTCGATGTAGCAATTTTTGGTCGAGATATCTTTGGTGTCGCTATCTACACCGATTAAATCGAAAGAAAATGATCACATGTACCATCATTTCATCTCCCTATATAACAGCCTTGTCACTTACGACTATCCGTCACGTCCACGTTCAAAAGTAAAACATAGATGTTTATACATCGATCAAAAACCATAGGTATTTGAAAAATTGATTGAGTATCTTCCAATATTCATGGGAGAGAATTTAATTTTATATTATTAATTAATTTTTAATTAAAATGAATTTTAAATGACAAAACCAACTAACAATATTAATTCACGAAACTGAGCCTAAAGGCCTACGCGCTCAGGGGCATCTCAAAGGATGAAGAGCTTCCTCGGTTCGCTGTGGGAAGATAGAGAAAGAAGTGGGGAGGCACGTGTGTTAGCCGCCTCCCTGCGAGCTAAATAGAAGTAAGGTGCAGGAAACCAAGGCATGACAACATCGCCAAGGAAGCATCGATGTTTCTGAACATCGACGTTCAAAATTAAAACATCGATGTAAATAGAACATTGCCCTTAAACCATCGATTTTTTTAAAATATCGATGATTTTAAATTTGGATTAGTAATCATTAATGTTTACGCCAGAGAATTTAATTTGAAGGAGCTCGCATTTATGCATTTTTAAGTGAGATTTAACTGATAGATCGCAGCCAGGATCAGGACAATTTACAAAACTTTTATTACTAATTTGGATATTTCCGAAATAATTCGGACTTCATTTATCGACGAAAACTCAATGTTATTCAGTTTGGGTCACTTTAGTCTGAATGATTTCCAATTTATTGTTATCTCGAAATTATTGTAGGTTTTTATTATATTTTTTCATTAAAAATAAAATAGCAAGCATGTAAAACAGAAGCCCATCACAAAAGATCCATCAGCCATAAACCGCAGATACAAAGCAGAAGAATATAAAACAGAAAAGTGATGAAAGTAGTAAAAAGAACATACATAGAAATGAATGAAGAGGATAAAAGAGAGTTGAACATTAGAGAAAAGACAGAAAACACAGAGAAAACAAAGCTGTGAGAAAGAGCACAAGAGAATGACAAGGAAATAATCCAGAAACTAGAGAGAAATGGGGGAAGATGTCAGTAAGAAAACAATGATTTGCTCGAAAGATCACGGGACGAATGAAAGCGACAGGAAATGAAAAAAAATTGAAGTAGAATTTACTATTTGTACTGACGGCCGGCCTAGGCAGAAACGAAAAAGCGGAATTGCGCTGGAACATTGAGCCGTGAATGGTGGAAACACAAACGAAGGCTGCCAGCGAAGGGCGTCAGCCACACGGGAATGGGGAGCACTGAACTGGACGTCCGGGTGCTTTGGCAGGCGGCGGGGAGGCCGCAGGCGAAACGTCGAGAGTTAGATTAGCAAGCTCGACAACGGTCCCGTAAGTGTAGTACGTTTCTATTGCGAGAGGAACCAGTAACCCCATGGACGGCGAGATCAGGCGCCGACGTCGACTTGTGGTGTTTCCCCAACAAGGTATCTCCCTCCGGCAGGGCACCCCCTCCCCAGTCGGAACAAGCTCTAAGCTCCCGGCCAGTCTCCCGGTATGTATGGTAGTGTAGTGGATGTGAGTATAACTGAGTGTAAGTGAGGGGTGAGGATGGGACAAGGAAAGAGAAGGAAATGTCGTTTGCTGTCCGTGGCCCATTTGTTAGGGTACTACTCTGGCATTGAACTAGTCTTGATCGGAGAAACCACAGAAAACTACCGACCAGAGCAGCCGGCCGCTAGAATTCCCCTTCAGGCAGCGACTGAATTCGAACTAGCTAACCAGGAAGTGACGAAACTTCTGCCAATGTCGGGATTCGAACCTAGGACCTCTCGGTCAGAGGCACTGCAGTGACTTCAGTTGAGTCACCTCTCCCGGTACGTAGGTTAGGGGAGGAGATGTAGCAAGTACAGACTCCGTTGAACATATCTAAATTAAAACTTGGACAAGGAGCGACCGCGAAGGACAACACGTGCGCTGCATTTTTCCCCTATTCAGCTAACGAGATACACATGTGCAGCCGCTTATAATTGTAATCCTCGTGTGTGATCTTTAGTGTTATCTTTCTACGTTTGCATAAATAGAAATATATGTATATACACACATGCACCTACACACCTACATAACGTATGTGTTACTTATGTGATGTGTATATATGAATCTCTGTCTTCTCTCTCTCTCTCTCTCTCTCTCTCTCTTTCTCTCTCTCTAGTTTCTGGGAAGAAACCTCACTTTTGTCAGTGCTTACAACTACACCAGAAGGTGAAGTCTGCACAGAAATTAATTCCAGAGCAAATAAGAGCGTCACGAAAAAAATATTTCACCAAAGCCATGAGACGCAATATACAAGAACGTCTTAAGAGGAAATGAAATATTCCAAGTGTACTGCATTCTCGCAAGGGACCACTTCCTCTTCGTAAATCCACTTTCCTTGTACAACACAAAACACTCTCTTCCGAGACCGCGCACAAGAAAATCATATTCAGTTCTCGAGCAACTGTTCTGCGTAATGTCCATTCTGCGAAACCCGAGTCACGGTGCTACTGCGTTCGTGCAAATAATAAATTCAAACACAAGAAAATACTCAACTCATGTAGTACTCGTAAGTTGCTTTCCATAGACCGCAACTGTGAATAAGCAAAATTTCCTTTTTACTCTGTATATCTTTTAAGAGGCTACTTCAAAAGAAAGAAGTGGAACACTTTTAAGGAAAATAATATTTAAGGAATTTATTTCATCCATTTTATATTATAAAAAGTTATGTATTTCATCCAAATATTTGCGGGATTTTCGATTATAACACAATAATAAAATAAAATAATAACAATAAATACAACAAAGTGTGCACATAGTTGAGTAACGTAACATCGTGTTGTATCTTGTACCTCGCTAAAATGCATGAAGGAATTTATTCTTGGAAATAAAAGGAAGAAAGAACCTTACTTCAGATCCTGTCACGCTAACATAGATAAATCAAAAACAAATTTAATTAAGTGAACCATGTAGATAATAAACAGCTGCTGCAACGACGGCCAGTGAAAGTGATTTTTTTTAATTAAGGTATTTGATTTTTCCCGCTCGTAATGAAGCTCCGGGTATGCGGGCAGAGGGGCACAGAATGCTTCTCGGTGACTATTTCGCGAACTAGTTAAAAAGGCGTAATGAAGATGGATGCTGAATATCATTAAGAATAATTAACGTCACTTTGAAACACAATAAAAAATCCACGTGCCTGCTGTCACAACCTGTAGAGCTGAGCCGCTTTCGGAGAACGTCGGATACGCCTTTCGGTACATGTCATCCATACCCTCCACGTCATTTTCAAAAGAAAGGGTTGATGCTCTTTTCAAATAATTACGAAAACGAATCTGAGAAATTGAATGTGCGTTTCTGGTATCGAGTGTCATTCAATACTTTTTGTAAAACCAGATTCTTCTCAGAAAAAAACAACTAGAAATCAGAAATATTTTTTCCTTTGAACATGGACACACAATCTTCAGCTACTTTCTTAATCGTTCTTAACGGACGACGGACTGTATAGTAATTAACGGACGCCAGGCGTTAAGAGAGGATATCCGTTCCTCTGTTTAGTTGCGTTTCGCTCATTTAACAAAACAGTATTACGAAAATACAATTTTTTGCATTACTATTATCATTTTAGCAAAAGGCATGTAGTGTCTCCGAGGACTTGCAGTTGGTCGCTGCATCCTTCACTTTTGACGTGTGTCGGAATTTTTTTTGCGATCTTCAGGACATTGATGAGGAAGGGGGATAAGTCATCGCCAAACGATGGGTTGATTGATCGATAGTTTGATTTTCCGGGCACGTCAACTGCCTTCGTCATTTGTCACGTTAGTGTCTTCGGTGCTGACCTACACGTCGACTTGTGGGGAATTCCCCGAGTGGGGCACGGCCCCAGCCAGGACGAGCGCTGGTGTCCCGACGTATGAGGTAGTTGGTGCTTGTAAGAGTGAGAATGCAAGAGAAAAGAAGAGGACAAGACGAAGGAAACGTCCTTTATTAAGGTACTTCTCCGGCATTCGCTTAATTTTGTTCAGAGAATACGCGGAAAACTACCGATGAGTGTTGGCGGCCGCTAGAATTCTCCTCAAGATAGCGGCTGAATGCGACAAGAGCTAGTGTCGAAAATCTGTCAGCTTCGTGACTCAAACCCTCGTCAGAGAGTGAATGGGAGACAAATAGTAAGGGGTAAGGAAAGAAAGAAAGTTTGGCAGATGGACAGAAACAAAATATCGGAGAAACGAAAAGTGGGGAGATGGGGAGATGGGAACGAGATGGGGAGGGAGATGAAGGAAGAATAAGATAGAGAAAAGAAAAGAAATGAGAGAGAGAGAGAGAGAGAGAGAGAGAGAGAGAGAGAGAGGAGAGGAGAGGAGAAGATGTGTTATGAAAGAAACGAGTAAATAAAAGGGAGTGAGAAGAAGAGATGGAGAGCATCGTGCAAAGAATAATTAGCCTAATGTTCAATCTATGTTTGAAAGATTAAAAGCATGGGTAACTTGACGATTGTAACTATATATAGCCTTTCTAAAAGTCGTAAAGAATAATACTGTAAAACGTACTGAAATAATATTCCTGTCCTTTTATGAATGTGATAAAATATTTATACCAGAACTGATCGCTACAAAAAGTAAATAGAATGTTGGAGAGGAAGATGGATATATAGAGAGATAGAGGGATGGAGAGGGATATAAAGGGAGATGGATGTAGGAGGGGAAGGAGATAGAGGGACAGAGAAAGAGGGAAGTGGGAGATGGATGTAGAGGGGGAATGATGTAGTGGGAAAGGGATGTAGAAGGAGAAGGGATGGGAGAGAGAGATGGGGAGAGGGAGGGAGAGAGGAGGAGGGGGAGAGGTTTCCCCCGTATTATAATTTCCCTCCCTCCCTTCCCCCATCCTCCGCCATCCCCCTCTCACCAGCCTTCGTCCCCCTCCTCCCT
>BOPP01000054.1:3561247-3576861 GCA_017312745.1 Gryllus bimaculatus
GAGGGAGAGAGGGAGAGGGGAGGGAGAGAGGGAGGGAGAGAGGACGGGAGAGAGAGGGAGATGAAGCTACTGCAAGAGGACCATTTGAACGGAGGGCGAGCGAGAGCAAGAAATCCGCGGATCCGCGGCCGCGCCGGGGCGTCTCCCGGGGTGGACAGGTGGACAAACAACCTGCGGGCAACCTGCGCGCGATCGTCTCCTGGCGCAAAAACAACCTCCTCCTGCCGTAAATCACGTCTTTCTCCGCGCGGGTGCACCGCCCCGCCCCGCACCCCACCGCCCGGACGCTACCTACACTGCCTCGCCGGACGCGGGTTGCATCCAGCCGTCCATAAATTACGTAACGCAAATGTGGAGTATTTTGAATGCCCCTCCTGCAACGCATCCGCAACGCGCGACTGAATCCCCCTTAATAATTACATAACACTTGCGACTGTTCACACCCAAAAGGAAGTGTTTCAAAAAATGTTAAAAAATGTAAATTAAAGTCAATGTTACATAACACTAATGGAATACCTCCTTACCCCTATGTTACGCAGCGTAAAGCTGCTTCAAACCCCTCCTCCCTCTAACCCCTAAGGTGGCTCCAGACATGCGGCATTCGGCGAATCCCGAGCAACCGCTTGCCGAATCTAGAGTAGTGTGGACAGGTTGCTTGCGTTTCACCGAGCGCCGAACATTCGGTATTCGCCCTCCACAACGCGTGTCGTCCTTTAGGACACATCACAGGAAGAGAATACGCGCCGAACATAACAGCAGTACCGGTTTGGTAGAGCGGTAGCTCGCTACTCGGCGAATGCCGAATGTGTGGAGCCGCCTAATGGCACGACGCGTCAGACAAACGGATCGGCAGCCCGCCGAGATGGCTCAGCGACAACACCAGTCGCTGCAGCAGCGTCCCTCACCGGGAGGCCCAGTGGTTCAGGTCCATACGGTGGATGATGTTTGACACTAGCCTCATGGCTGGGTACAAAACAACAACGTGAAGGAGAATTCTAACGGCGGACTTCTCCGATAGTTTTCACAGATAATAGTCTTGTGTGAAGATCATATTTCGTGATCACAGGCGCAAGTGATTCACTTGTGAAGTTTGGTAACGGGAGATAATATTTCATTCTTAGCGGGTTGAGATGGCTGTATGAACAGTTGCCGCTGGAGCGTCTATGACTGGGAGGTCCTACAGTTCGAATCCCGACGGAGGCGGAATTTAGACACCAGCTACATAGCTGGGTTCAATTTAAACTTAGAAGAGAATTATAGCGACTTTCAGCTCTGATCGATGAGTTTCGCAGTCATTATTCATGTTTGAAAATCACTAGCCGCAACTACAGACGCTAAGGATTCGTTTAAAAACATTTGAAACGTGAGATATTTCATTATTAGACCGTATTAGTATTTGATGTATTCGATTTGACATTTTATTCAGATTCATACTAAATTCACTGATGAGTAAAAAATGTATTCCAACAGCTGAAATCTATTTGAATTGAGCTACCGTAAGAGTTGAAGACGGGAGTGGCGTTCCCAGATCTCCTGCATTCGGAAGATCTCTGGGAGAACAGTGGTGCAGTGGCAGGTTGGGGGCCCCTGCATCTGTTCCTGAAATAGCCCCCCTCCCACGGAATATATTTAGTGGCGCTCCGTCGAGGAGAGCAGGCGCTGCCTGTGCGTCGAAAGCACAGCCTCGCGGGCGGCGATGCATCGCCTCTACGCACACACGCACCACAAATTACGAAGCTCGAGGTTTAACGAAAAGTCACCCTTCCACTCCTACAAATCACCTTTGGTTGCACGAAAAAAAATAACAGTTGCAGTATACCACATCCATGATACTGTAACAAGGGCACCAGTTACAGTATCATGGATCTGGTATACTGCAAACTGTTCTTTTTTGTGTGTGAGTTTGATTCATTGATTAGCGTTTCCGGTCGGGTCAACTGGCATGGTCATTAGTCCCTTAAAGGTTCCTATCGGGGCAGCGAAGAGGAAAAAAAATATCGCGTCCAGTCCGTACCCCGTTTGTAAGGGTACTGGTTTGTTATTTGCCTGGTGTTGATCGGAAAAATCATGGAAAACAACCGATCAGAGCGGCCGGCCGCTAGAATTCTCCTCGACACAGCGATACAGCGATACGAATTCGATACAGCTGCGAAGTTAATGTCGAAAATCCTGCCGCATTCGGAACTCGACACAAGGAAGTCAGAGGGTCAGGACCTGGTCAGAGTGCCGAAGGCAACCGCTTACGTATTTCTTTCCGAATCGACTGACTTCTTGTGCCGTCATTTATCATAATCTTCCTTTGTTCTCTCACAACAATGAAGTAAATCAGTGATATCAGGAATGAATATCTCTCATGATTCAAATATTAAATGGTATAGAGCGTAATAAAGTACACATATATCGCTTATGTGCAATTAATGACTGCGATTATTACCGTCAAGAACTGAAAAGCCGCACGTTGGTTTAATCTCAATAACTGTTTGCGGAGCGCAATTCTTTAGTGTCACACCACAAGTCGTCGCGCAAATTATATGGCATCAGAAGTGTGTCCAGTTATCGTGAGCACCTCTTGCATGCCAGTATTGCCAACGGTTATTAAGTTTTTCATGTACAATCATAACTTTTCATTCTATCAAAAATATAATAATATAATTCAAAATATAATAGCAGTGTCTCACAATAGTAGTTCACAATGAAACCTCGCGAATTCTCTTCTATAAGTAAAGTCCAGTCAGATGTCACCACCTGTCGCACTGCCATCTGTTCAAGAGTTCAGAATGTGAAGAAATTCAACTTACGTTTGTTGACACTTACATATTCTCTATCAAACGACAATCGCTGTATGTCTTCATTATCGTGGCTACAGCAAATGTAAGCGTGTGGTATAACGTACCGTACAAAAGAGGCATTATGGAGATAAACGACGTATCAACAGAGAAAAATCATGAGCTGAGAATACACAGTTGGGAAATGTCATAAGAAAAGAGAAAGGTGTTGGCAAATCCGCTTTTGTCATACTGAGAATACATTAACTGCAACACAGATGAATACTTTCTCGGCTGAAAGCATTTTTCAGTACGTAGCTACAGGAATGCCGATTAAGAGAAGATACTGAGTGAAGAATAAACATTTCTTTAAATAATGCATTAACAGTAGAAAGGTAAAATACACACGTGTATGTAAAAAACAGTGAACGAAGAATCTTTTAATGACTATTCTGTGTTAGTACTGAAGACAACTTCAAATATTTTCCTTGGATTCGGAAAAATAATTAAGTGTAATCAACATTTGTTGTGCATTTCCCTTTCAAATGAAATATTGTCCTAATCGAATAGCAATTAGCTTATTTTCTAATTGAAATCACTGGACATTTCTTGTATAAACTATTCAACTTCGTAATTGCACCCGCCGAAAATGAAAATTAATTTTTTTCAACAATATTTTAATGAATGGGTCCATTAATGGACAGAACATATTTTCAAATTGGAACTACAATTTGTCTATTTTCAATTCAATGTTTTATGGCTCCACGTACCTTATTGCATATAAGCAAGTCATTTGTAGTATTCTCTGTCGTTTCATTCATTGTGTGTGAATATTGAACGCTTATGAACACTTATGGCACAACGAGTTACATTACAGTTCGTGCGTGAAGCAGTTGAAAACCGTTCCCAATTTATAACGTGTAAGTTAGAACATTCCCATTAATATATAGCTGATGTTCAAATGACCAAGACAGAAATAATTTCTATTCATTTGGGAATAGGGGATGGCGCGTAACGTAGTACTCTCAAGGCTGACAAATTCTGTCAGTATGAAATGTATAGCAGTTTGGAATGTCTGTCATTGAGTCCTTAGTATTTACAATTGGGAATGAACCCTAAACGATTCCCATTACAGAACATTTATGAATTAGATATAATAAATACTAAATATTCCCTATAACGAAATTTAATGATATTACTTACATGTGCAATGCATGTATAAATGCTACGAGCATCCAACTTTCAAAGCATATAAAAGCGCTTTCAAATTCATGTATCCAGGATTCGAATTGAATTGCAAATCACTAGTCTTTTCGAGTCTATAGAAGCTACCATAAAAACCCAAGAAAGCAAGAAAACCAGTCTTTACTGCAGGGATGGCCACTTTCCTTTAAAACAAGACATTTCCTTTTCTCTTCACTCTTAGAATATTCAAAGAGAACAGACGTATTAGGAAATAAACCTTCTTTGCCCTGGCAACACACCACCAACATGTGTTGGAGGAGTTGTGTAACATTTACAGCGGTTTAGGAATGAAAGAAATAGTGTAGGGTATTCTTCTCTTCATACACTTGTTGCTTACTTTGTTGCTAATTAACAATGCACGTTAAGAGAACCGCGTTTAAGAAAGAAGAAAGAAGCAACGTCGAAAATCTGGAGAAAATAATTTTACGTAGCGCATTAAGCTAGTTTCTAGTTCAAAGGGAAATTAATGTGTTCGTTTCAATATTCGTTTTCCTGGATGCTGTTCGTTTATTTTCTGATGTACGTTTCAAGTCAACCAGTGCAAGACTGAATTCCGAATCCTACAATCATGAGTCACCGGGACTTGCTCAACATGAACGCCATTCAGGAAACCATCCACGTCCAGATAAAGCTTACAATAGATGCATTGACAACCACCCTAGTGGGAAGGGTGACGCACTTCCGTTGGGGTAGGAGACCTTCACAAGCGTCGTTTGAACACTCTGGCCATGCCTAGGAATTGTTTGAAGACCCAAAGAGTGTCCCATTGCCTTTCACTTTCAGCATATTTAATCTCCTGGGACACAGTCGCCCATTCTAAAACACGTCACTGAATATAAAAGAGGTAAATTACATATTAACTCTCAATATGTAGAATCAAAACAAACTAAGTCGTATTGCTTGACGCCCTCGAAGAACTTTTGAATGAAATGTCTTTCTTCACGTAATAATCGGTTTTAATAGGTGACTCTTTCACCACTGCAGGTCACCAAATTGATCGATCTGTTCTCATACCACGATTATCCCCGATAGTACAATTAGTTTCAATTTTTTTTCGAATGTCATTGTGATACGTTCGACATCACTCCTCTTTTCTCGTGATATTTGTAAGAAATTCTCGCGAGGGAAAATGCAGAGTGCAATTCTGGGCTAGAGGCTCGATGCTTCGCTGGACTCCTTGTTTCCCCAGTGAATTCCAGGCGGCCGCTACACTTCTTACGAAACGGAACATGTACTGAGACGATATTTTCTTCCCCATCCTTATTCTTAGGGCTAGGGGATGGGCTGGATTTCCGAAGTCAGCTTCAGGCATTTCTGATAGTAATATGCAGGATAGAACCCGTTGAGGGTGTAGCGCGACAGGAGGAAGGAGAGGGAGAAGAAGGGAGGGAGGGAAGGAGAAAGGAAAAAAAGAGGCAGTCAGGAGAAAAAGTAAGAAAAAGAAAAAAATCAAAGAAGTACATTGGGAGAGGAGAGCAGAAAGAAAGAAAGAGAGAATGATAGAGGAGACGAAAAGAGAGAGGGACAAAAAAGTAACAGGCCAGAAAAGAGAAAGCTAGAAGAAGAAAGAAAATACAGAGGAAACAGAGAAAAGATATTAAACGAGAAATTTAGAAGAGAGACACAGAAAGACATATAAAGATACACAAGAAGAAAAAAAGAGAATACGAGAGAAAGACTGAGAAAGAAAGATAATGAAAGCGACAGAAAAAGGCAGAGAAGCAGAAAGAGGAACAGAGAGAGGGAGAGACAATAACGCTCCGTCTTCTTAACACCCCCCTCCGCATAGATCTTTCCTTCGAGAATGGCCCAGCAAGAAAAGAGCAAGCCAGAATAAGAAAGAAAATACAGAGGAAACAGAGAAAAGATATTAAACGAAAAATTTAGAAGAGAGAGACAGAAAGACATAGAAAGATATACAAGAAGAAAAAAAGAGAATTCGAGAGAAAGACTTAGAAAGAAAGATAATGAAAGCGATAGAAAAAGGCAGAGAAGGAGAAAGAAAGAGGGAGAGACACTAAGAGAGTTCCGTCTTCTCAACACCCCCCGCGAGCGCGCGCGCGCCGGCTAGTGTGTCAGGAGGGAAGCGCGCGCTTTATGGCGGCGCCGGCGGCCGGGGCTGCCAATCCGGAAGAAGACGCGCGTTGAAAACGACCGACACTGCGTTTCCCTTCCGCGGCCGGGTCACGGCGCAGGCAGGTCGCGCCGCAGGTGGACCGCGCCAACTGGCGCGCGGGCACGCCTCCCACCCGCGCCAGCAACATGGCGCCTGGTGCCAAAAAATTAAAGAAAGGCGTGGTTACATGGGTTGCCCACCTACTGCTTTACGTAGCCTATACGCAACATGAGTTGCCCCCCTCTTGCTGATAACCGAGACGATCGTGAGCGACCTGTGCATTTCACAGAGTGTTTCACCCTTAACCCAAACTTAATGCACGCAATATACATAGTACTAGCAGAACCAGGCAGACGTTGTGGTCTCTCTGTCTCCCGCTCGCCCACCTCAATATCCCTCTCTGCCAGTCTCTTTGTGTCTTTCTCTCTCTCGCTCGCCTCCTGCCCTGTCCTCCTCGGTGAGTAGCGGATCCCACCTTGCAGCGACAGAGGAATAACACCACCTTGCGGCCTATAACACCCACAACATTTACGGAATTAATGATTCTGTAAATGTTGCAGTTGACGTGCCTGGATACTGTAATCACAGCTCAACTCCGATTAAAATATTATGTCCCTTCAAGGTCACGAGCTGGAAAGAGAGAAGTACATCGTCTTTCAATCGGAGTTTCAATACTAAATATTTATCCCAAATGTTATCCCAATTGGAGTGACTCCCTCTCCTACCAGCTCATGACCTTCAAGGGACACTACCTTTCAACCGGAGTTCATCAAGAAAACGTTTTCAATCCAGTTGAAACGTTACATCCCCTCCAATTTTTCCGCTACCATTCCAGTTGTTACTCGACGCATCTCTGCACTCCGCTTTGGGCGCTGCCTGTGAGCAGCTTCCGGCAATAAACCGCGTTCTCTGGGTCGCCTTCCGGTTCCGCCCCAGGCGATCTCTCCGCGCGTGCGCGAAACGCGAGACTTACGCCGCCTTACGTCACGAACCGCGCCGCGCCGCGCCCGCTGCCCACGTGGTATTTCTCCGCGAGTCGGTGCCTCGCTCATCTGTACAACAGGTCTCTCTTGCGTCGTTGTTGTTACGTCTCTGAGAACTACTTTCCTCGCCTGCACTATCCGATACGTTCCGAAATGATTGAAAGATATTTCGTGTTTCTGGGCGTTTCAAATGCTGTGGCCGTTATTCCCGTAGGCGTAGTGCAAGTTTTTATTGAAGAAGGTGGCGGTGTTCTTCTTCTGGTGGATGGCGATATCCAACGTCGTCCTACATGTCAGTTTGTAGGTTTTTCACATCGAGGTATCTCCCACCACCGGGCACCGCGCCAGCCGCGACATGCTCTAAGCTCCCGACGTAGGTGCGCTCCCAACATGTAGTGTAGAGAATGTAAGAGTGTGAGTAAGAAAGTATTAAAATAGATCAAGTAAGAGGTAGGAAAGATTGTGTGCAGTCCGTGGACCGTTTGTTAGGGTAGAGCTCCTGCTTCGTTCGGTGTCGATCGGAAAAAAACACGGAAAACTACCGATGACAGTAGTCGGCCACAAGTATTTTCCTCCAGATTGTGACCGAAGACGACCTAGTTGTCTAGCATGAAAATCCTAGAACTAATGTCGATATTCTAACGTTTGTTGGGACTCGAACCCTAAAGCCTCCGGGTCAGAGGCACTGCATGGACTTCAGTGGATACCGGCGCACCTTCCAAACAGGGTCATCATGGCTAGTATCAATGTCTGTATTACTGATTTCCTACCCGTGTACAAAGTGAATGAAGACTACGCAACTTCCAGTCCTTGAAAGGAGTTTTATGATTTTTTTTAGTTACCCAGAAACTCATAAAATATTTGTATATCGATGTTTTGACACTGCTAAATTGATAATTTGTTTTAAGAATCGTTAGCGCGAAAAAATTATTAACGTTTAATAACGCACATATTCTTAACATCGCGTTAGCATTAGCGCATTCCCTCAATTTTTTTAAAATTTTTCTTTGTTTATTAAAATATGTGTAATACTTTTCAGTCAACGAGAGCTATAAAATGTAAGGTTTATACTAAATTAAGAAAAAGGTAAAATGGTAAAAATAATAAATTCTGGAGAAACGTCTCACAATTTTACAAATCAATTTAAAAAATAAGTTGAAGTATTTTTTTAAATAAACATTTCAAATGTAAATTTACTTCTTCTGTAAAAATCTTTACATTATTCCTCCCACTGGCTGATGCAGGCAAAGTGACGTTTACTTCTGTAGTTAAAATGATTCAATGAATGTTGAAAACGCTTTCCGATTTCACTTTCAAAGAAAACACTCGCCTCTACCATGAATTTGGTGTGGAGCTCCAAATCATAATACCTTCCCCTGAAAAACACTCCAGGCTATTACTGCACGCCGTAAACATTACCACGTTCCCGGCCTTTTTTTTCTTCTTCTGCTTCTCTCTCCCTGAAGCGCGCTCGTCGTCGCAGCAATTCTTCCCCAGAGCCATTTCTCAGAAAGAAAATTTTAACATTTTTACCCAGTCGGCCATTTCCCATTCTCGCCTACGCTCTTTAACGACCGCGCGCTGCCGTGTTTCCCGCCCCCGCGCGCATTTCACCGGCCGTCCCGGAGCGAAGCCTCCACTTTCCACGACCGCCGCACGATTTGTGTTCGGAGCAGCCCGTCGCTCCCCCGACCCGTCAAAGTTGCGCCACTCGCGCCGTATATCTCCCCAACTACTGGGTGCACGAACGCCTCGCGTCGGAATGCGTCCCTTGTCAGGCGATGCAAGTTTCGAGCCCCCCCGGTTGAAGGACAAGTCCGCGGGGGGGAGCGAGAGGGCCCTCTCAACCCGGGAGAGGCGACTGGAGTGGGGGGTGGAGAAGGGGGAGGGGGAGGGGAGGGGTCGTTCGGAATGTGGCAGAGGTCAAGTGACCTGACAGTTACGAGCTCCTTCAAAGAGAAGACCTGTGTCCTATGGAGATGCGTGTCCGACCGCCGCCAACCTTCCCTTCGGAATTTGCGGTTGGAGACAACAGGGAGATTGTGCACCCTCGGACGTTGAAGCACTATCGATCTTCTAAGCATACGCGGTTCAGGTTCGCAGTTTGGCGGTGGCGATGGTGTAACGGTTAGCGTATTGCACTGTTAAACCCAAATTCGCGGGTACATACCGTGGAATCAAAGCCGTGGATTTTTCGGGCGAAAAATTCTTCGTACGCCTTCCTTCAGAGGGGAAGTAAAGTCGGCTGTCTCATGTTAGTAGATTTACTGCATGTAAATGAAACCTCTGAGCTAAATTCAAATCGCCTATTTCGTCGTCAAGATACCTCCTTTCTTCGCTAGTGGGTGAAAGGAGCGTAGCAAAATTTGAGTGGTCACACGGAAGAGCGGGCCGGATGGTATAAGTCTCGCAAAGTAAAATAAGGCATCAATTCAATTCAATTCAATTCAACAATTCGATGCCTCGCATCACTCTAGTGCATCTGCGCATGTGCAGAAGATCGGTAGAACTGCCAATATGGTGTGCACAAACTCCCTAATGTATTGTTCAATTCTTTCTCCCCCGTACTTCTCTTCCATCTGTATTCTTGGGAAAACGGTAATTTATTGACAGAGATGTTACCCTAAGAAGGGACCAGTTTGACAGGTCGGGAAACAAATGAACATCATGTCGGTTGATGGCTTCGCCAGAGGTAGTGTCAAAGTCATGTACAAGTGAGACAACAGCAAACGAACGCTTTGATGAATTGATCGCTTGCACAAAACATTGCCACCAGTTGCCAGGCAGTATCTGTCCAAGCGGTCCCTTCTTAGATAAATCTATTTAATAACAGTGAACACAATGAATGTCGTGTCCGACGATGACACTGCTAGTAGTGTCGAAGGCATTTACAAGTGAGGTAAATGCAGACGAACGCTATGACGAATTAAGCGTTTGCACAACTTGCTGTTAGTTTGCCAGCAGAGCCCACGGAGAATCTGTTTAAGCGGTTTCCTCGTCTTTTTAACGTAATCTCTCTCTACACCTCATAGCGAGTATACATCTGCGAGCGTGCCGTGGCACTACAAAGGGAATAGTTTTTAACATAGAGCGAATCTTACATTATTAGAACTAACTTTGACATGTCTCTTAAAATGCTTTAAACTAATCTAAATAAGGAATGGCAATTTGAGTGATTCCGTAGGTCTATCTCCATTGCGTTTTTTATATTGTCGGGTTTAAATTTGAGATAAAACATTGCTAATTTATTCACTCTCTCGCATTCGCACGTATTTACTCAACTATGCGGAAAATATTTGAACCTTTTCCTCTAGGTATTCCAAAGTTTAAAAAACAATTAATTAATAATATTTGTAAATTTTATTAATTAGTAAGTTAGGCGTATTGTTATTATTTTAAAATAATTTAACGTAATACTGTATTACTTTTTTTACATGTAATGATTGTGAATTGCAGAGTTCTGTTACCAGTTGGCATAAACCGCCTGCAGAAATAAAACAAATCTATATATCTAAAATTGACAACCTCATTTAGGGTACTCAATATCACCATCAAGTACACCATGTTCAATTGCACTATCATGCCATCAAAGACACGACCTGCGACTCTATTGGGATGCACATCCGTATTACCTAGTTTCCTCGTCTAGGACAACCTCTAGAGAAGAAAATAATGCCGTGACTAGTCAAAGACGATGCTTGCACTCGCATCATACTGAATGTAACTATCAGAATACTGCTTGTGACGTCGCAGCAGCATTTGAGAATCACCGTGAGTGTTACAACTCCAGTGAGTAAAAAAACCTTTTCTTCAATGGAACCTTGACAAGAGAGGACGAATTGCTTCGAATTCCGTGAGACACACAGTTTACTACGTCTACATTTTCCTATGCACAGCATCCACGTGCATTATTAGAACTTCGTTACGCCAAAATATTCAGTGCCTGCATAATTTCTTTTCGGCTTCAGATCCGAGATATCACTAATATAAATAACACGTCTATTACGCAATTCTGTGGGGAGTCTTAAAGTTTACACATTAAGCTCGACCTGTTGGATGATGATGATATTCACGTACACAGATGAAGAGAGATTTTACATAAATAATCTCGGCTTAGTCTCTGCATTGTCAGTCACACGTACAAAGTCTGTTAGTTGAAAATTGAAGAAATAATCCAAACAGCAAAAAAGGAAGCAAAAAACTGCAAACAAAATTGCTGACGAAGCAAATCACATCTAACCTACACACAGAAAGTACGTTTAGAAGAATAACTACCATTATTTTTGGTCTACAAATTATTTTATCTTAAAATCGAAAAATAATAAAAAAGAAAGAATAAACTGTTGAAGAAAAAGCTTACGGAAATACACAAATTTGAAGAAAATTACCAAAAATAGAAAGCAAAAAGATTACTAGTGTTCGAAGTAGATACTCGAGCTCTTCCCTCTAACCGCGAACTCTTCGTTTTGACATGTCCCCCTCTCAAAAGATTTGTGCTCTTTGGGTGGTTCACACGCTGCCGTGTTCGCCCCGTCCCACAACCCCTCACATCGTGAGGCGGATGTGCGGGGGTGGGAGGGGCGCAGCTGTGAAAACAGGGGGCTTTGACGCCCGGGGCCCCTCCGTTCGCTCGTCGCGCCCGACGGATCTCCCTGGCGGAGGCGGCGGAGGCCCTCCGGAGCCTCCTGCAACACGGCCCCCGCACTCACACAGTGGTCAGGGGCGGGGGAAACAAGGCCAAAAGAGGCCCTTGCACGGATGGTTTATTGAGGAATTGAATCGTGCTTCCAGCGACGTCAATTTATATTAACCGTTTCTTTCTTTGAATATAGTATTTACTAGGGTAATTCATTTTCAAGACATGAAATGTTCAGGCAGTAATAAGAAGTGTATTAACCGGCAAATGAAAACTTCCTTTAACGATTCCAATTAATTTAATTTAAGTAGTATACCTGTAAGTATAGTGAATGTTTTTACCGCGGGAGGTGGCAGTGATTTTCCCCCACTGAATCACCCCACCCCCACAGATCAGGAGGCGACGTGCACGATGGCTGGTGCGGACTTTCCCCAACCAGGTATCTCCCCCCAGCGGGGCACCTCCCCAGACAAGACAAGCTTTCAGCTCCCGAGCTGGTCTCCCGGCATGTGTGGCAGTGTAGTACCGCACACGTGCGGGATTTATACTTGGAATCGTAAAAGGAAGTTTACATTTGCCGGTTAATACATTTATTATTAATGCCTGAAAATATCATGTCTTGAAAATGAAATACGCTAGTAAATACTATATTCAAAGAAAGATACTGTTAATTTAAATCGATGTGCACGACGTCAAATTCAAAAACTTCAAAAAACTACATGCTGATTACACGTAAATTAATTTAGTCTAAATCGTTGGAAATGACACGAACTTTATAGATTAATTCTAAAAATTATTATCAATATTTGTTATGGTGCAGCTTGGATAGCATCTGAATCTGCAGAAATGAAATGTGTCATCTTAAGGAACACCTTTATTTACAAGATAAAAAAGCTTTCGATGATTTAGTCGTCGTTTTCAGATCTGCCCTCTGGAAAAGAGAATACTACTAAAACTAATTTCTGATCAGCCACGTTTACGTGTCCTGGGCATCCATTACGCTCAAACAAAATGTTGGTTTATATAAACCAATTCGTTTATACGCATGCCTAAGATTTTTATAATAAATTAGGTAAATTCCAATTAACAATATGCCACGTGAGCTAATGTAAAAATAAAGACAAAAGGCGACATATACGGATGAATGCGGGAGCAGAAAGAGATTATGTAAACATGTGGGGAGAGAAGATAAACTCAAAATAGCAGGGGAAGAATGAGACTTAAAAAATGGTGTGGGAATTGAAAAGGGGAAGAAAAAGTTTAGAAAAACGTAATAAGAATACAACAAAATAATCAACATTGTAGAGAAAAGGCTGGAATATCAGTATGGATTCCTGGGAATAAAATAAGTGATCTTAAGAATAATGAAGTAAAATAAGATAAGTAAGCGAATCCAACGTAATTCCGGAAAGGGAAAAGTTGTAAAATAACCACACACACGTGCAAGATTTGATTAACAAATGAGGTGAATTATAATTAATAATACGCCTCAGGAGTGAAGGTAACAGTGAGACAAAAAATGCACATATTTCCAGGGTGTCAGTTCCCACTGTCTACCGCTGCGATTTTAATGAAGTAACACGAAACCACTGCGTTTGGGCGCTAGGGTTTCGGCAGGAACCGCTGTTTGGACGCCGCAATCACTCCGTCACAGATGGCATGTGAATGGAAACACGTCCTCGGAGGCAATTAAAAACGAAGAAATTCTTCACGCCCCATTCAACGTGAAATATAGAATTTTTTCTCGCTTTCGGTTTTTTTTTCTGAAAAATTACTTCGTGGTGACTGGGCTGAAACCAATTTCACCCTTCCGCTTTGAGCAACGGACCGTGGAGAAGGGTGGAGAAACAACGAGGAAAATAATTCAACAAAGAGAGAATGCGAAGGAATAAAAAAAAGGTTATTTGGATTGTTGTGAATAAATGGGTTGAACCAAATAGCACAGTTAAGGCTAGCGTCAGTGGTCTGGATGGAAGTCACCGTGAAGTGTATTAATGGAAAGATAGTGACTGAGGAGATAACGGCAGACATATTCAGCCTTTGTTACATCTGAAAAGCTGCCTACTAACAGCTTTATCTTTTAGATGGACCACCAAATCTTGTTAAAGGAAATGGCATCCACGGATGGAAAGCTATGAGTGGAAGAAAACTTTAATATGAGCTTTGTAGAAGGAATTGAGGGATTGGAGTGCAGATCAACTTGCTTGTCATAACGCAAGAAAGGGTGCAGATATGTATTATTAATAATAATAAATAATAATAATATGTATATTTTTATTAAAGTGAAGTACTGGACATTGTGACAAACAAAAATTCGACATTTGAATTAAAGGCATAATACAGAGTCAAGCAATGATATAAATCATAAGCAAAGAACGCGTTGCTAAAACGGATTCAACAGCAATATCAGAATAAATTTTGCAAGTTAAATACAGAGTTGATTTATTTTTCCCCTGAAAAATTATGAATAACAAAACAAAAGCATTCAATCTTAAACACGGGCTTGCAGATAAGCTTGAAGACGATATATTGCCCAGAAGGTCTATTTGGCGAGCACTATAACATATTTTACCTTTTCTAATTAAGAACAGTTGGAAACGCGTTGATTTAAACGAATTTAATTTCGAACACCAAACTTGCTCACAAGAAGAGCAATTTCAAATTGATCTGACTGTCAAGTCCATCGGGCTGATTTCTTACCGCGCACCTCGTCCAACAGCGTTGGTCACGTTCCGGCCCAGAGAGAACTCTTGAACCGAGCGAATGGTATTTCGCAGGACCTTCATTTGACGTCCTCAGGCGATAAGATACCTCTCCACCCACTGCACGGCCTCGCGTCACTAATTGAAACGACCTTGTTGGCATTTCGTTCACTAGTACTCAGTTGTAATTTCCTCATACACAGGATATTAACGTTCCTCGTTTTCATTTTATGCAGATCCCGCACATTTCCAAGAAGTACCAGTAGCTTAAATAAATTTCGAGTACTTTTCTGACGTAGAATTGTACAATAAGAAGTGATTATATTGAATATATACAATTTTATTCAAATAGAGCAATTTACCCCCCCCGCTCACTATGTAGCATTTTATAACGGTGCCGCACAAACCCGCAAGTCAAAATGTGTTATTTTCATTATATTACGCAACGCGAAGAAAAATGAATTTTTGCGAAAGGGAAAGTGGGAGGATGAAGTCAGAGAGACAGAGAGAAAGGGTGAAACAGGAGGTAGAACTGAAGGGTATGTGAGATGAGTGGTTACGATAAAGGGTAACATACGCCAAGCCAGCTGGAAACAATATCACTGATTCTGAAAATTTCATATTCATATGTATTCATATAGTAAGAAACCCTTCAACTTGGGCAGAGTATTAACAAAGTTGCTATTAGCAAGGAGACATCGGGATATCTGAATGTCTGATGAGAAGCAGTGACATGTGAGGTGGAAAGGGACAGACCTGGGATGAAAGGATGGACATAGCTGAGATGGCGCAGCTGCATAGCGGGGAGGGACGGAGAGTAGAGACGGAAAGGAGAAGGGAAGTGGGAAAACTACCGATCAGAGCAGCCGGCAACTGGAAGTCTCGTCCAGGCACCAGCTGAATTCGCCCCAGCTATGTAGCTAGTGACCAAAAATCTGCCAACGACGGGAGTCGATCCCTGGGACCTGCCGGCCAGAGTCGCTGCGGAGACGGTAGCAATGCTCTGAGCCAAACTAAGACGATATTTGGATAGAATTTGGTCAAATCGGATAGGAACGGGGCTGTTGAGAGAAGGGTGCGGTGATAGACGGCATGGCGCAGAGTGGGCCGTGGGTGGGGTGGAGGGGAGGGGTGGAGTGGACCGGGGTGGAGTGGAGCCGGTTTTGT